>JARJEC010120891.1:0-10416 GCA_030264575.1 Tachinus sp. AB-2021
TTAAATATTAAATAGCATCCAGTGCAAAACATTGTAAATATCACAGGGAATAATAAATATAGAAAGCACAAATCGATCGAACAAATTCAACAATTAATCCTACTCATTTACCATAGATTCCTTTTTAATTGTATCGAAACCTAAATTTATTTACATTTTCTAAATATTTTTTTGTTTAATTTGTCACAACATTAAAATTTTTTAGAATTTTTTTTGTCCATAAATTTTAGATTTTATTGCTATGTTAGCATTGTAAAGGAATATTTTAAATGTGAAAATTAAGTGTTAAGCGGTGTTTACGCTATGCGATTGACTTACACGTAAACTGTACTGTAAACTCAAAATCGTATTTATGATATTATCATAAGCAAAGTCGTAAGATAATCACAAAATGTAAACACCGTTTTAGTGATTTAAATAAAATTATTTGATAAATGTTACGTAAACAATCTTGATTGTTGCGGCTTATGCATGCGCAATAATTGCAAGCGCTCCTTAATTAATACTAATTTGAGCATGCTTAACCCCTTTATTTTTAACAATTCTTAAGACTTAACTGTTCCGGCGTCGTCTGACAGACTACGCAACATATACATTTAAATGTAACATACAATGCACCAGAAGAGTTAAGGGTCAAGAAATATAAGATTAATAAATAAATAAATATAAATATAATAATATTTAAATGTCAGTCGATTGCAAATAAATAAAAAATCATTTCCCAGACGTGGTTCATCTCATAAAATCATATAATGCTACGTCTATATCTCACACTTACTACAGATAGTAATCGTCGATAATGCAAACAGTGAAAATTTTATGTCAGACATATATTTCTATTGTCAGCTATATGAGTTGACATAAATATCGTGCAATAAGTGTCAGATGTAATCGCACCTTAAAATGCATTATCGAAATTTTTCCGCAAAACTCATCAACCTCCCTTACAACAGGCGATCACTTCATCAAAAAAATAAAAGTGTGCTCGCTTCGTAAAACATTACTCGACCCCATTCAAAGCGTTCAACTTTTCCTCATTCTAGGAACTTTGGCCTTTCTAGCGTCAACTTCGCCGTCTTGTTTCCGCCTGGTTTTTTTCTCGGAATATTTAAAAACGTTAATATCACACAGGTATTTACAGAAACTGCACAGGATATCGTTAGCGAAAATCATATACGAGCACTTTTTGTGCCGCCATTTCTGCGTTTTGGCATCGACAAATGAGATATGATTGTAGCTGACTTCGAACTGATCCTTTTCGGGTCCGCCCGGGCAACATTTCAGCAATTTGAAATTGCTCAGGATATCGTCCAGCTCGTTTAAATTGGTGAGTTTCTCTTTGAGATTAAGCAGCGTCGCATTTAAAGGGTTGAAATTGTGAAAGAACGTCAATTTGTTGTCTTCGTTCAATAGGACCTGGCGCGTTACGAGTGGACGGTGATCCAGCACCGCGTTTTCCGTAAATATTATGTATTTACCGTCCTCGTTGGTGAAAGGGCAGCAGGTCCAAGAGGCCGGCAATATCGGAACCGTTTGCTTGTTGTAAATGTCGTTGAATATGTGGGGATTTTTATCACAGATTTCTGGCGGATTTTGTTGGGGGATTTGAGCTAGCACGTCACCGTCGCCATCGCAAATCTCGGCAATTTTCCGCTTCTTTTTTATCAGCGTCGAGACGGTTTTTTTCGGCGTGCAGTCCAGATCGTCGGGAAATATGCTCGGGACGGCGTCGTCTTTTAATTTCGGCTTTGCGTATGTATGTGTAACCTACAATTTTTTAATCCACATAAAACAGAAATAAAAACAATTTCGTTTTTTACGATCATGCATATATTTTATAACCTCAAAAAAGCTAGAAAGAAAAACAAAACCATGCAATCGATCACGTTAATAGAAGAAATAAATGTAAAAGTATAAAGCGCTAGACGTGGATAAAAAATTAAAGATGAGCTTAAAAAGAATCGAATTGGAAAGCAAAAATATTGTTCAGAAATTACAAAAAATACGCTGAAAATTCGTATCGTCTTACCGATCTTGATTTCCACACCCGGATGATCTCATCGGGTGAAAAGTGCCTCTCGCAAACCACATCCCGTGAGCACAGCTCTTTATCCTGCCTTCCGATAGCATCGCTCCATTGCCTCTTTAAATCCTCATCTTTGGGAACGCCGAACATGCAAACCTTTTCGGTTTTCGGATCCGTAATGTGGCATTGGTTCACGAAACATTTCGAACTCCTTCGGCCCATTTTCAACGATTTCTAAACAACTACAATTACAAGAAGAATTCAATCAAACTTAGTTTGAAGAAATAAACAACCATTTATTATGAATAAAATTAGAATAAGATGATTACATAGAAACAAAAAAGCCGAAAAAATTTGCTTTTATCTGATTTTGTACTACATTATTCAGTTAGTGACACCAAATTTCTATATATTATTAAAAATGGCGAGAGGTGAGTACGACTCAGTTTGTCGAAATAAGAATCGTGTATTCTACTTTGTTCGTATGCTTAATGTAAATGTAAAAGAATAAAATGTGTACATTGGTAATTGCGATTCTGGGCAATAAGTCATTTTTCACCTCTTCACTTTCGCTGCGAATGTGAAAAGTGGTACTCTCTCCGTTGCGGGGACGGACTTTCATTGCAATGTGAGGAAAGGCTGAGCTTGTGCACCATAGCAAGAACAATGCTGAGCACACATGTCCGTTTTCCGCAGCAAAAGTGTTAATTAAAGACAATTTGTTTTTGACAAAAAAGGTCGATTGAAAATCACTATTCCAGACGTTACATATTTATATAAATTCAACTTATCGCTAGGAATATATCTAGCAAGGTACGTAATTTTCAGAATAGGACATCGGAGATCCAAATATGTTAAAAAATAATGTTTAAATATCATCGGAAAGAGCAAACAATGCATGATATCATATGAAAAGCCCAAAAACCTATATTATTGTGTTTTTAAAGCATTCCTTATAATAATATACATTGCTAGATCTCTCCGATGATATTCAAATATTATTTTTAGCATATCTGGGTCAACAATGATAACAAAAATTTAAATAACATAAAACTACATAGTTTGCCCTCATTTAGCATCCATAGAAATTCCAAACAGAGGTAATTAATTGACCCGATTAATATAATAAAATTACTGATGAAATAATTAATTGCAAAAACAAACTTCTTGCATTCAATTGAATCAAAAATTAAATAAAATTCGTCGATTTTATTTCATGCCGGTGGCAAATGAAGTTAATTTTCATTGAAAATTTGCATTTAACAAGAAAACAATTGATTGAAACAAAAGAGTTCAACTTGATTCATGTTACTCGATGTTCTTATTTTAAATGTTTTAATGCGTTTCATTAAATCTTACCGATTATTGGTGAAAATTCGAGTGCATTCTGTTTGTTTGTGTTTTTAAAAGCAGCAACAGTCTTTAACAATTAATTATTTTCGGCATAAATATTTTTCTTAAGATTCTGACAATTTGACATCGACTTATTGACTGCTAACTTCACTTCGTTGGACATAGGCGTATCATATTCTTTTACTGATTTTTCCATTTCAATAATATCGATATCCTTTCCCTATCAATCTATTTCCCAAAAAACGATTATTATTCTTAATTTAAAATAAATGTTATCAAAAAAAATTATTAACAAATTATTTTTAATATAAGTAATAGTTAATTTAAAAAAAATAATAAACGACTATCCGGCTGTTAAACTCCGATTAAGACTGTTAAAACTGTAATTCCGGCTGATACACTTAAAATCCGGCCATTAAAAGCACAAAAACTGTAAATCATTTCATTAACACTGAAATTTCGATATATTATTGACTTTAAAGTTAAAAGCATGGTAGTACAGAAAATACGGCTGATTAAGTCTATTAGACTGCAAACAAAGCTAATCCATTAATTAAATTGTATATCGAGCACAATCTGGCCATCAATATTCATAGCAAATTTTTGATCAAATTCCGCAGTCATTGCTAAAAATTTAGCTGTTCAAAGTACGGTTAAAACTAAAAATGTAGATAAACTAAAAATTTTACCGTTCAAAATTAAAATCAGGTTGATAAACTGTAAATAAGAGCGTAACGATTGTCAATTCAGCTGTTAATGTTGACCTTAAAACTGAGTTCCAGATGTTATATTGTATATATAGCTCCGAAAACAAAAAATCCTTTTCTTAAAACTATAAATTGGATAGTTAATAGTAAAATTCTGTAAAATTGTAACTGAAATTTTGCTGTTAAACTGTAAAGGTGTAAATGTAGCAGTAAAACTGAAATTTTTTACGTTAAAACAGAATTCCAGCTGCAAAATTTCAAATCTGGACTAAAAATTCTCTTCTTAAAACTATAAAAATCATTAAAAACAATATTCTGGTCAAGTCTCGCCGTTATAGCTTAGATTTTGATCGTTGGTGCTGAAAATCCAGCCTTTAACATCTTTGAAATTAATAATCGGGCCATTAAACTGTAAATCGGAACTAAAATGTGTTTGTTAAATTTTAAATTTGGCTGTAAAAAAAATAAAATAAAATAAACTGTAAAAGCTGCAACTTCAGCTGTTAAGCTAAAACATTTGTTGTCAATTCTATGTTCAGCTGTAAAGACTTAAAACTATAATATGGACAGTATGAACAGTTAAAAGTAATATTCTCCGAGTTGAAATAAAAATTTTAGTAGTTAATGCCAAAAATCAGGCCGTTAAACTATCAATAAAACAATTAAAATAGAAAAGTGGTTTCTTAAAACTGAAAATTGACAAATTTTTTGAAAAAATTCATTTTATTATTTAAAGTCGTTTATTTTGCATTGCCCCTGCAATGAAAAAAGGACTTACCTCAAACTGGAAGCATCGGATTGAATCAGCTTAAAAATTTAAGTAAAAATATATTGGTATTTAATTGTTCTTAAAAAATGCACAAACGGGAAAAAAAAAAAAATAATAAAAATAAAAATTAACTACAGTTTAGAACTTCATTTCTTGACGGACCTTTCGAGCTGATCGGCGATGGCTTCGAGGAAATCTATCGTGTTAAGATACATGTTATCTTTAGTATTGCTTAAACCGTGGATGGAAATTGCCAAATCTTTAGTCATCCTTCCACCTTCGACGCAATCAACGCATGCCTTTTCCAAAGTTTGACTGAATTTTGCGAGGTCCGGAGTGTTGTCCAGTTTCGCCCTGTGTTCCAGGCCCCTGGTCCATGCAAAGATTGAAGCGATTGGATTGGTAGATGTTTGCTTGCCTGCTTGATGTTGCCTGCAAAAAAATTGTTGCAAAAAATGCAGAAACTTTTAATAAAATTACCTGTAATGTCTTGTAACTGTTCCGTGAGCGGCTTCGGCTTCAATGGTCTTGCCATCGGGACACATCAGCACTGATGTCATCATACCCAATGAACCGTAGCCTTGTGCAACTATATCAGATTGCACATCACCGTCGTAATTTTTGCAGGCCCATACAAAACCTCCGCTGGATTTCAAACCTTGCGCAACCATATCATCAATGAGGCGATGTTCATACCAAATCTTTTTGGCTTCAAACTGTGATTTGTATTTCCTGAATTGGTAAAAATTAATTAATTTAAGAAATATTTTATTCGTACTGCTACTAACTGGTCGTAAATTTCTTGAAAGATGTCCTTGAAGCGACCGTCGTATTTCTTGAGGATTGTATTCTTAGTAGAAAGGTATAGAGGCCAGCCTCTTTGCAATGCTACTTGGAATGAAGATTCTGCGAATGAGCGGATGCTGTCGTCCGTGTTGTACATGCCCATTGCGACTCCGCCGGCTTTGTATTGGAAGAGTTCGTATTTTTCCACCTGTCCATCGTCGGCAGTGTAAACCATTTCAACCTGAACGGGAAAATATTAGCATCGTTTGCTTTGCAATTATTGCAAAATTGTTATACCTTTCCGGGTTTGGTGATGACAAAATCTTTGGCTTTGTACTGATCTCCGTGAGCGTGACGGCCAATAATCATAGAATTGGTCCATCCAGGTACTAGTTTTGGAATGTTTTTGCATAAAATCGGCTCCCTGAATACGGTGCCTCCCAAGATGTTTCTGATTGTTCCGTTCGGCGACAGCCACATCTTCTTCAATTTAAATTCTGCAATGGAAATACTTTCTTGTATGATCAGGTATGTACAAAAAAACAATTGCAATTAATGATCACTTTGTTATTAGATCAAGTTTTTGTTTTGATACAATTTTTATGCACTCATTTAATTTCCTAAATATTTAAAGATCGTCAACGATCTTGTCAATACTATATAACTACACGTTTGTTAAATACATGAATTTTGCTTAATTGCAATATTTAAAGATCTTTAATGATCTAAAGGTTAACAATTTCCTATCTCCTTTAAGATCATCTTGGATGTCCTAGTTCAAAGATTGTTAAATACATACAATTATGTACTCATTAATCTACTTAATTGCAACATTTAAAGATCTTTAATGATTTGGAGGTCAACATTTTTTCTATCTCATTTAAGTTCCACATTATTGAGAATAACACTTGGTTGTTATAGTTGAAACTTTGT
This sequence comes from Tachinus sp. AB-2021, assembly GCA_030264575.1. Lineage (NCBI taxonomy): Eukaryota > Metazoa > Arthropoda > Insecta > Coleoptera > Staphylinidae > Tachinus > Tachinus sp. AB-2021. Next base: position 6,575 of record JARJEC010120891.1, read on the forward strand.
TAAGTACATATTTTTTACGTGCTTATTAATTTACAAAACTGTAATTTTTATAGATCTTTGATGATCTGGAGGTCAACTATTTGATATATCAGTTAAGATTATGCACGATACTAAGAATAGTACCCGGGTGTCCTATTTTTGTTAAATACTGTCAATACGTATTCAGTAATCTAACATTTAAAGATCTTTGATGATTTGGAGGTTAACAATTTTCAATCTCATTTAAGATGATCTTGAGAATAACACTTGGGTGTTCTAGTTGAACGTTTGTTAAATGCATATAAATACGTACTCAATAATCTATTTAATTGCAACATTTAGAGATCTTTCATAATTTGAAGGTCAACAATTTCCTATCTCAATTAGAATAACACGTAGGTGTCCTATTTAAACGTTTATTAAATACATGTAAATACGTATTCAGTAATCTAATTAATTACAACATTTAAAGATCTTTGATGATCCGGAGGTTAACAATTTGCTATCTCAATTAAGATCATCCACAATCTTGAGAATAACACTTGGGTGTTATAGTTGAAAGTTTATTAAATACATACAATAACGTACTCATTAATTCTCTTAATTGCAACATTTAAAGATCTTTGGTGATCTAGAAGATCAGCAATTTCTTATCTCAGTCGATCATTATTACTTTATTGATATGTTTACTTCAAATTAGTTTTTGGATATTTCAAGACCACCGTAAATCTTGATGTCAAAAACTTTTGTTTATTATTGATTCTTTTTTGATATATTTCAATCCGAAAAATATCTTAAATTAGTACAGCAGTAGGCACATAATCACTCACTCACATTATCCTAAATTAGGTTCCAAATATTTGAAGATCATTGATGATCTTGATAGTCAATAATTATAATTTATTGTAATACTTTAAGGTTCGATAACATTAACGAATGTATAAAACAATGTCTAATTAGTTTTAGGATATTTAATGATCATTAAAGATCTTGATCTTTCAAAAATTTTAACCTTCGGCTGATTATTGATTCTTGTTATGATTAAATTCGAATGCAGTAGAAGTTTTTATAACTATCTTAAATAAATTTCAAGATCATTGATGATCTTGTTGGTCAAAAATTGCTCTATTAGCAGTTTATTATTTATTGTATCATTAATACAATAACATAAATTGAAATAAGACAATCTCAAACTATTTTTGGTATATTTAGAGACTTCTAATTTTTTTTATAATCCACTTAAATTAGTTTTATGATATTTGATCTACGATCTTCAAATATAATCGACAGCAATAATATCTAAGTTAAACATTATTTATTATGTTATTCATATTTTTAGATCTGTTACAATTAAAAAAATAGAATTAACAATTTGTAGAGCCATCTCAAACTAGGTTTGAAAGATCTAAAGATCCTTGATGATCTTGATGGCTTTTTTTCTTTCTGTCAATTATTATTTTATTGATATTTCCATATTTGGTGGCATTAGCAATTTTTTAAAACCATCTCAAATTACTTTTGGTAGATTTAAAGATTCTTATGATCTTGTTGGCTTCTTTTCTGTCAATTATTATTTAATTGATATTACTAGCTATGATGGCATTAGCAATTTTTTTAAAACCATCTCAAATAAATTGGTTTTGGTAGATTTAAAGATCACTGGTGATCTTTGTGGCTTTTTTATTTCTTTCTGTCAATTATTATTTATTATTTTATATTTCTAGATCTTATAGCACATTAGCAAATTTTCTAAAACCATCTTAAATTAGTTTTGAAGATTTAATGATCACTAATGATCTTGATGTTTTTCTTTTCTTTCTGACAATTATTATTTTATTGATATATCCATATCTGATGGTATTAGCAATTATTTTGAAACATCTCAAATTAATTTTGGAAGATTTAAAGATCGCTATTGATCTTGATGGCTTTTTGCTTTTTTCTGTGCATTATTGTTTATTATTTTATTAATATTTCTAGGTCTGATAGCATTAGCAATTATTTTGAACCATCTCAAATTAGTTTTGGAAGATTTAAAGGTTCCTGATGATCTATCTAGATGTTTTTTGCTGTCAATTATTATTTATTATTTTATCGATATTTCTAAGTCCGATTGTTATATTATTGATATTTCTAGGTATGGTGCATTAGCAATTTTAGAAACACCTCAAATTAGGTTTGGAAGATTTAAAGATCACTGATGATCTTAACTGCATTTTTTATATTTTTAACTAAATTACTATTTGTTATATTATTGATATTTTTAGGACTAGTGGCATAACCCATTTTTAGAACAATCTCAGATCAGTTTGGCAAGATTTAAAGATCGCTGATGATCTAGATCGCTATTTTTAATTTTAAGTAAATTACTATTTTTTATATTATTGATATTTCTGGATCTGATAATATTAGCAATTTTTTAGAACTACCTCAAATTAGTTTTGGTAAATTTAAAGATCACTGATGATCTTGGTGGCTTTTTGTTTCTCACTATCAATTATTATTTATTATTTTATTGATGTTTCAAGCTCTTATAGCACATTAGCAAGTTTCTAAAACCATCTTCAATTAGTTTTGAAGATTTAATTATCACTAACGATCTTCTTTTTTTTTCTTTCTGTTAATTTTTATTTTATCTCAAATTAATTTTGGAAGATTTAAAGATCGCTGATGATCTCGATGGTTTTTTGTTTCTTTCTGTCAATTATTTTTTTTATATTTCTTGATTTGATGGTATTGGCCATTTTGTAGAAATTAGTTATGGAAAATTTAAAGATTCTTGATGATCTTGATGTTTTTTTTTTTTCATTTGAAGTAAATTACTATTTGTTATATTATTGATATTTCTAGGACTGGTGGCATTAGCAATTTTTAGAACAATCTCAAATTGGTTTTGCAAGATTTAAAGATCGCTAATGATCATTATTATTATTATTATATTTGGAAGATTTAAAGATCACTGATGATCTTGATGGCTATTTTTCATTTGAAGTAAATTACTATTTATTATATTATTGATATTTCTAGGACTGGTGATATTAGCAATTTTTAGAACAATCTCAAATTGGTTTTGCAAGATTTAAAGATCGCTGATGATCTTAATGTCATTTTGTGTCATTTTAAGTAAATTACTATTTTTTATATAATTGATATATCTGGGTCTGATGGTATTAGGATTTTTTTAGAACCATCTCAAATTAGTTTTGAAAGATTTAAAGATCCTTGATGAACTTGATGTTTTTTTTTTCATTTGAAGTCAATTACTATTTGTTATATTATTGATATATCTAGGACTAGTGGCATTAGCCAATTTTAGAACAATCTCAAATTAGTTTTGCAAGATTTAAAGATCGCTGATGATCTTAATGGCGTTTTGTCATTTTGAGTAAATTACTATTTTTTATATTATTCGGGGTCTAATTGTATTAACAATTTTTTAGAACCATCTCAAAATTAGTTCGGGAAGATTTAAAGATCACTGATGATCTTGATGACTTTTTTCATTTGAAGTAAATTACTATTTGTTATATTATTGATATTTCTAGGACTGGTGGCATTAGCAAATTTTAGAACAATCTCAAATTAGTTTTGGAAGATTTAATTTGGATGATCTTGATGGCTAGTGTTCATTTTAAGTAAATTTCTATTTTTATATTATTCTGGATCTGATAGTACTAGCAATTTTTTAGAACCATCTCAAAATTAGTTCGGGAAGATTTAAAGATCACTGATGATCATGATGACTATTTTTCCTTTGAAGTAAATTACTATTTGTTATATTATTGATATTTCTAGGACTGGTGGCATTAGCAATTTTTAGAACAATCTCAAATTAGTTTTGCAAGATTTAAAGATCGCTAATG
>JARJEC010120895.1:0-12983 GCA_030264575.1 Tachinus sp. AB-2021
ATTTAAGTCAAACAGTAAATATCTATTTTACACATTACCATAAAAAGTTTATTAAAAATCTTTTGTTCTTTATCAATATGTCACATATTATTATATTATATAAAATTATTATTTAACAAATATAATAATTATAATAATATTATTATCTTAAACTGTATATACAACAATCATCGTAATTTATTTGCTCAAATATCTAGTAAGTTGGGGCACTGCAGAGTAAGATAATTGCAAATTAATGCCAATATTGGAAATAGCTTCATTAACGTCTCTGACAAGTTTTGCGTCCAATTTATAGGTAGACAATTTTTCGAGCTAAAATTAAAACGTTATTAGCTTTTCAGTGTATCTAAAAATAATAAATTTTACCATTTCTTTATGTATTGGTTCAAATAATCCTTCAGAAATGTTATTCAACATGATCGATTTTTGCTTGCTAGTTAAGCTGAAAGAAATAACAAAAAAATTACAATAATATTGATATAGATTAATTTATATAATTACTTAGGATTTTGATAATTTTCCATTAAAAATTCCAATGTAGTCAAAGCACCCAAATAGCTTGTTGAAGATACCGATTTGATTGCATTTGTTACATCATCGTCAACGAATTTATAATTTTTGGACATACCAGCAGCAGTTAATAAAATTCTGTGGTAAAAATAAAAAATATTATTACTTTAGATAAAAATATTTTTTAGAAACGCCAAAAAGACTATTTAACGTATCACCATCGGATACGCACACCTCACAGTGATAAATATTTTATTTACTGTCTTGACCTATATTAACACAAAAATAACAACTTTAAGGCGGCTATATCTAAAAGTCAATGTTTCTGACCGCATTTGCAGTAAGTCGGTGTTTGAAAAGTTAAAATTTTCATCTACATAACATATAAATTAATTAATTGTAAAACTGTAGCTGCTTAAAAAGTGTTCTGTTCACCATGGCCAAAATAATCTTTGCTGTTTTTGCCTTGCTTGCTACAATCGCTCGTCTTGCAACTTTTAATCTTATCCAGCAAAGTAGCACTTTATGACCTCAATAAACGAATAACCATTAACACACCTTTTCAAAATATTTTTATTACTAGAACATGATAATCCTTCAACAATGCGTTTCTTTTCTCCATATTCAGCCTCGGTATATCTTTGATACATTTTTTCCCATTTTATTTCCGGATTGTTGTCATTGACCATACCCCCACAATAAACAGCTGTTTGTAAATCTGGCTGAATTTTTTTACCAGTACTTAAAGATTTCATCAAATAAAGTTCCATTTCATTGGTACATTTTTCATATCCAAACCTACACATTAAGCTATAAATATTTTCACGTTCCAAAAGCATTGTATGATCAGTAATATTCTTATCAAAACTATGAGCTTTGTAAGCAAATTCCAATGATAAAACTACATGAGCCTGTAAAAATATTCAATATTTAAAATGTTTACATGAAATTTACTTTTTACCTTAAAAGCTTTGTAAATGTTGGTATTAGTAAGCAATTTTTCTAATTTGCTCACATGTCTGTTGTAACTGGTTAATGGAATATAATCAATTTCATTTACTATGTATTCTGTGAGAGTTAATGGTACGTCAAATTCTATTAGACCAGCTTTTGCAAGACTGAACGAGTCATCTATTAATTGGGCTCTATTTAAAGGATCTATAATTAAATGATTTTCTTTTAATTGATAGGAAATAAGCATCCAGTTATGTTCATCATAATTTACTCTGTAGTAACCTGTAATTTTTTAGTTAGTTAGATAGCTTAGGGCAAATTTTGCCCATTATTTTTACCAGTTGATTTTTTATTGATTATAATCCAATCAGCTTCATTTACATCAACTTGAAAGCTATAATCGCGCGAACTTAGCCAATGGGTTGGAGTTGTAGTATTAAAGTTAGGATCGCTAGCCGTAGCATAGTTTATTGGTATAATCCATATGGCATTATCAAAAGGTACGTAGTAACGTTGCTTGAATAAATAAATTTCAAAAATAGTTATAACAAAATTAATATTTTACAATAGTAGCCAGGTAATTTTTAGGAAATTACTTGCAAGCTTGCTCACCTCGTTGAACCAGTTAAATATGTTACCTAGAGCATACTGTGTTATATTTCATTTGTTCAGCACCTGTATATTTGTAATTTTGCTAATATGTTTATGTTGTTTACTTATTGCAAACTGGTAAAATTGTTGCAAAGGTGTTAAATCAAATTAACATCCTCGCAACGAAATAACAACTAGTAAGATGTACAGATAAATTTACCTGCTTTTCAGATAGTTTTAATAAATGGTGTTTACAAGTGAGTGAGTAAAATGTTAAATATCTGAGTTGTATACAAACGCGTGTTTTTCTCCGCTTAAATTTTCAGCGCCAATTTAATCGGAGCCATCCAAGAAATTGGAACGGGTTTTATTTTGCATGAGAATGTACTAAATGTGCGCAATAATTGCACTAACGTTAATACTAAAGTTAGTCATGCAAGCCTAACATATAAGATAGTTAATTTGACTAAAAAATTATTAATTGATTGCAATTTATTATTGCTAATAAAATAAATTTTATACGGAAAGTGTGCAATTTATTCACTCAGATATTTAATGTACTAATTATGTTTTAAATGACCAACATACTGCCAAAACAGACCAAATTGACAGATCAAATTGACTGTGTATGGGCTACTTTTGGCATATACCTTTTATCAGTTTTGCAAACGACCAAATAAAAAAAAGATGATTTGTACAGTGCTATAAATGAATATATATATTATTTTATAGTGTTCAATTATTTTATATATTTTTTAATGCCAAATTCTTTAAAAATTACCTGAGAAATGTACAGCTCGTTTTGTAGTCTAGTGACATTAATATAAGGATAACCCTTTTGTGTGTGCCATGTTGTAAATACATCGTGCACTGTGAAATTGAGCATCCATTCCGCTCCAATTTCATTGACCGATTCCTGGAATGCGTCGAATAGTAATGTAGGTGTTCCTGTTGAAAATGCCCTAAAATAAAATCGCAATAATAACCGCAAACAATATAATGTTGCTATAATACGTTTTAGTTAAATATCTATTAAGTCCATTGGCAAAAATTGGAGTGGACAAGTAATGCTCAGTCATGCGTATTACAGCAGCAGCTAAAATAAAATATTATTGTTTATTTGAATTATTTGTATATTTTGTTGTTTAGTTTGTCCCGAAGTATACACCTAAAAACTTTCTGAAAATTACATTAAAAACAAAATAAATGGTAATTTATAAATAGAAAACCAATCTTTTGGATAAGGTTAGCGATTAACTTCTATTTTCAAATATAATGTTATATGCGTCATAAACGCTATTATTTACTTTTCAAGAAAATATTTGTCGTTTTATATAGAAGCAGATATCAAACTAGTTAAAACTATCCGCTTTGACTTTTTACACCTTTTGAATAAAAAATGCGTTATGTAAGTAGCATTGAAGTCACGAAGGCATTCAATCTGGTTTCTGCAAAGCTTGGCATGTGTACTAAAGAACGGGTAGTTCACAAAAATTGGAATTTTAAAAACAATCCCTGAGGACGACAATTGCTCCTGAGCTCCAAAATGCTACCGGTGTGACAATTTTTAATCTAACTATTGGCAAGTAAGTTAATGAAGTATTTCTAACTTTTCGCAGGCTAGTTTGAGCAGGGATTATAAAGTCAGCCTTTAAACATTTGTCCGCAAGCATGTACGATGTCAACTTTTAAATTAATGCTATGAAATTTTTACATACTAGGCTTGGTTTTGTCTAATTTGCTGCGATGATAATCCTAGACATATGCTTCCGCGTGTCCGCAGTAAATCAATCTATTTAGAGCTGTATTGGAAACAATGTAAAGTGACATTAAGGTGCAATTCCACTAGGGCTACACTGAAAGACATGTGGCATATTGTTGTTTTCTAGAATTTTTCTTGTGCAATATTTATTTTAATACCAAAAATAACTATATTAATATGATTATTATTATATTTTATTAGCACAACTAAAGGTGTTTGCCAACATCTAACAACAAACAGCATTTGCCTTCACAAAACGACAAATATCAAGTCTCTTTAATTTTTGTCGTTTTATGTTCATTCAATAAAATTTGTATGTGTAGCATGCGTACATGTTGCCTAAAAATTGTTTTGTTGGAATTGTTGGAATTGCGCCTTAATTATAGACTTAGTAGATATTTTTCTAGGAATCAGATATCCAAGAAATAAGCAGTCATGCGTTTAGATTTAATGTCATCAAACACGTTTAGGATTTATTCGACAGACGCATAATGTTTTATAAAAATTCTTCCTTTTGAAAGCGGGCACTGCTTACAGCTATGAATAATTCATATTACAAAGGTAGATCTACTTTTGAAAGAAATAAAAGTTGAATATGTAAATTGACAAAAATTCCATTAAAGAATAATGTATAATCAAAATTTAAAAAAACTAAACTAGAGGAATCTACGCACAAAAGCGCATATTTTTAGAAAAATCTTTTAAGCTAAAAGTTATGTTTTGATCTGAAAAGCAATTATGAACACGTCAAGTGTTTAACTTTGGTTCAATAAATTTAACTTAATTTTCTATATTGGTTTGATAAATGTTTTGTTTTTATTTGCATTCTTAATATTCTCATTAATGCTAATACTTACATTTATCATAAGCAATGATGTCAAATAAATTGTCAATATCGTCTGGACTTTCACCTGGTGAAGTCATTGGTCTTTTGCTTCTTATGTTATCATACATCATAGCAAATTGATTGGTGCTAGTTACAAATTGCTCCATCATTCTAAATTCTGGAGCGACTACATCAGTGGCGTAATAATCAAAATATGTTGCAAAACCTTCATTCAACCAAAGAAATTCCCACCATAATGGGGATACCAAATTTCCAAACCATTGATGTCCATATTCGTGACCCATTATTGCTAGTACTGTTTTTTTATTAGCGAAACTTGACACACCCTCTTCGTAAAAAAAGAGTGATTCTCTATAACATAGATTTGTTAAGTTTATTTTAAATCTAAATTTTTTTTTCTAAAATCTACTTTTAGTGAATTCAATCAAAATAACTCTAAATCTGAACTGTTAACTTTATCTATCTCTATTGACAATAAAATAAAATTTTAAGGAGTTCACATAGAATTTTGAAATTTTTTCGACATAGTTGGTGCATGTTCAATTTTTAAGGTTACACTTCTAGAACAATTTTGAATTAAGTCTTCATTATCTAAACGTTTATTTTTGTTTACTTTGCATATCGCATTGACCTAATTGTTAGTGCATCAAATGATGTCGTTTATTTTTAGTAAATTACAATATTTGAAAGAGAATAAATTATCAAAATGCAGTACCATGGCATTTCGTGAAATCAACATGTTAGTCAATCACAAGCCGGTGTAAGTCAAATCAGGGGATATTGTCAGGAGAAAGCATAAAAACTTGTCAAAGGGGTAGTAGATAATCAGATAATGAAAACTACTAAAATAAGAACACAAGCAATTGGCTATATAATATTTCTATATAATTTTGAATCAATTGTATATAAACATACATACAATGTCCAATAAATTTCATAGATCTATGTCAACTTTTTTAGAGGTTTATCGTTTTTTTAAACGTAGTACAATATACAAGAGTATACACAGAGTATACACAGAATAAAGCACAAAAGACATCTGATTTTAAATAAAATATATGCAATAGATATTCTTGTGCACAAATGTCATATTTTACATTGTTCTGTCAAGTAGTATCAAGTTGATGCTGCTTTAAGTAAATCTAGTTTTGCAAAATGGATAAAATTGAAACCTATGCTTTTATCAAATACTACTACAACGCCTGAAATTTTCAATTGTCTGCAATCTGATTGTCTGAAATCTTAAATAAAAAACGTTTCATATCGGAACTGTGGAATTACGCATGAAAATCTTTTAGCAAGATGGGTGCCAACAATGAATCAAAACTTTCAGAGAATGGCAATTTGTCGAGAGCATCTAGTACGTTTTAACACAAATAAAACGATTTTATTTGACGATTTTTTGAATGATTAAATTTGGATTTACTATTTCCCCCCGAGATTAAGCAACAATCTAAACAACGAAGCCATAGTAGTTCATTGCCATCAAGGAAAACAATGTTCATAAAGTCAGCTAAAAAAGTTATGGCGTAAGCCTTTTAGATGCCAAGAGATTAAAAAACGGTGAATAATATTCACCGCTAAATTAATCTATGATATATTGATGTAATATCAAGGATTTGTGAAAAAAGATCATTTTCCATCATGACAATGCACGTTCTTGTACAAGTGTGGCACCGATTGGAAAATTGAATAATCTGAAGTACGATCTGTTGAAACATTCACTTTATTTGCCTGATTTGGACCCTTTCGATTTTTATTTGCACAGCAAAACGTTTTCCACGTAATTATGTTGAAAAATAAAACATATTTCAAAAACATTATGTTCTCATATTTTAGTTTGTGAACTTGATCCCGCCTTATAGAAAACTACAATCCATTATTTATTAATATACTTAAGACTATTAAGGAGGATAAAACCACAATATACCTATATTTTGTTTATAAAAAAGTAGATCAATGAAATAAAGGTTTCAATATTCTAGATTTACACATTTAGACCAGTAGTAAGACATTACAATACGATACAATACACAACGCAAAGATGTAATGTAGTTGGTTAGTTGATTTTATCAATTTTCTTAGAAATTATACCTGTAAATAACCAATCCCCAATTTTCCATAGCATTGCCAGAAAAATAACGCCCAGGTAGGACAACCTGGCCCATTTTATTTAAAGCATAAGGCACACCCGTAAAATCTTCAATTGCTTTTAATACTGGTACACTGCTTTTCAATCCAAAGTCTCCAAGTCCTTGTTCCAATGCTTCAGGCCTTCCATAAACACTCTGATTATCAGCATTAGAAATAATTCCTAATTCGGATACGACAAATGCAACCAAATATGTTGACATTTTTACTGTACTTTCATAAGAATCCATAAATCTATCTAAACCTCTAATGCAAAAATTTATAATGTCAAAATTATATTATGTTAAAGTTACTCAAAATAGATTTTAAATTAAAAAAAAACTTACAGTTGAGATGTCGCCAATATATTCATGTTTGAAGCACTATTGTAGCTGGCAGGTCTTATGATATTCAAAGTAAATGTTGCTTTGAGAGCAGGCTCATCAAAGCATGGGAATGCTTGTCTTGCGTATGTCGGTTGAAATTGAGTTGTACCCAACCACCTACAAATATGAAATATACATATTAATTTAAGAATGGCACTACAGGCAATATGAAAATGTAGTTGTTATTAACTATTTCTTGATAATACTACACTCTCAAATTGAATGTACGTGGTAAAAATAAATATATTTAATTTCATGTGATGTTTCGATATTTTACAATCAATTTCAAGAGTTCTTGATTTGTCTGTTTTGAAAATGATTGTAAAAAATTGAAACATGACGGGAAATTTACTATCTTAATTTGTAAAACGTACACCAATGTGTTTTTAAAAAGTTATTTATATAATGATTATTTTTCAATTTTGATAAATGAAATTACGTTTATATTATTTAGTATTTTCTTTAGTACTTATGTGAATTTTTGAGTTCTTATTTAGAATTTTTCTCAGCATGAACAGTAATGACTGTCCTATGAACAGTCTGTAATATTTTATTTTTTTTTAATTTGTAATTAACAACTTTTTTAAAAATATAGTAAATACGTTTAAAAATAAAAATAAAAATAAATTTTTTTGGAAAAATATTTTATAGCAACATTTTATATGGGATATGTAATATATCGTCATTCAAATGTCCGCCGCTGCTTTATTTGCACTAATTTTTGATGATTTTTTTCGCATAAATCTAGCTGAATGGCGTTGTGTGTTGACTTTGCGAGCATCTGCAAGTTATATGCGAAATTCTTGCAATTTAAGATAGGTCTAAAAGAACAAATGTAATCATTTAATCGCATGATCTATGTTTCTTGAACGGAGCTGATTTTGATAATACAATTTGATGATTTGCATACGTTGTATAACGATGTAATCGTAATTTGTTGCGTTAACGAGCTGGCTGCTATAACCTAACAATCTTTGAAAATTCCCATAGAAATACCCTAACACTTATCAGATTTTTTAATCAGAAACAGATTTTACACTGCTCTACTTTATATCCTATTATTATAACAATTATCAAATTAAAAAAATACCTTTCACTTCCATCCGCGTCTGTAAATTTAGCTCTATAGAAACCTTCATTGTTTTTATTCAATTGGCCAATGTAACTAATAGAAATATCAATCAAATCCCCTGGAGATATCTCAGATTCCAGGAATATCGTATAAAAATGACGCGTCTCATCAAAAAGTTCACCAGTTACTGCATTTTCGTTCCCATTGTTTTTAACACTCACTGAATTGATTTCAATTTTATCCGTATGAATTGTTATTGATTGATTTTCTGCGAGAACTTCACTAATGACACGAACAAAACCTTTGAAGGTAAAATTACTAAAATCCGGTTCGATTGTAATTTCATAACTTATTGGCACAACATTGATTGGCAGTCTATAACCTGTGTCTTCTTTTATTGGTTTGTATATTTGGTTAGTACTCAAAGGGTGCTGGGCAGCTGCTGAGCCCAAAAGCAAAACGAACAATAGCAGCAACATAACTTTATGCGGTTAATTGCAGGGAATATTCATTTTATACTTCATGTTAGATTAAAAAAGCAATATCAAGATTATGATTGCATTGTGTTTTACATATAAGTATAGTGATAAAGGTAGTTATATAACTTAGTATAGTCCATTCAATAAATTTAGGTATTTTTGTAATTTAAAATTTATATTTTGTATTGTAATATATATTTTAATAATTTAACATCAACGCGGTTGGTAAATGCACAAAAATTTATTTAAAAAAAAATTTAAATATGTATTCTATTTCACGTTGCTATAAACAATGGTAGAGAATTTCTTTTTACATGAGCTTATCAGCAATGTTGTAATGGAAATATGAAGCGCATATGGCAAGTATCTATCTATACTCCAGTAATAACAAATAAAATTAAACATTTTAATATAGCAATTTTAATTTTACTAATGCAAATCATGAGGATAAGAAAAAACTAGAATGCATCACTTTTTTGCAATTTTGTGTACTATTAAACTACACCAGGAAAAACTAGAATGCACCACTTTTTTTGTAATTGTGCGTTGTATTAAACTACACCAACTTAGAAAAAAGTGGTGCATTTCAGTTTTTCCTTATCCACTTATCATTTTTATTTGTTACTCCATTTTTAGGTAAGGTTAGTAAAAATTTTCTTATTTTTCAGTAAAATATAATTTTGAAAACATCTTTTCTGTAAGTCTCTTAAATATTTGTTTGCGGTCTAAAAATATGCAAATAATTAGCACAAAATTACCAAATTTGGTTTGATGTGTTACTTTTGTAATTGGGAAAATTAAGACAACTGTACGTCGAGCAATTTAGAGATACAGCGATATCCTGTAAAACACCGCGAGCGTACCTGAACCAATAGTCAAGAACAGGTTGCCGGCGATCAACATATATCTACAAGAGGCAATGAGACAATTTTTGACATTGCAGTGTTTCCTAGAAAGTCTCCAAACAAATGTTGGCTCAAAGGCTCAAAATTGTGAGTGGCAATTTCTGATTTTTCCTCAGATAGTTAACCAAATATTTATAGCAAAAAGCATAAGCAATGGAGACTACAGTTTACTAAATTGCACAAAACAGCGTAATTGTAATTGAATTATTATTTGGATTAATCAAGATTTTTTGTGCAATCGCGAAATGCACGCCACAAAATCTAAAGAAAGCAAAGTGAGAGATATTTTTAGTCACCGCTAGGTGCAAGAGCCATTAACTGCAGGAAGTAAGATTTACACGATTGTAATAGCCTGCCATGAGTTCTGGTATATATACCAAAAATACCAAAATCGTGTATCCTGCCCGTCAAATTATCATATTAACGTCATCTGATTTCTCCTGGCGTTCTGATTGGTTAAGTCAAGTAAAATAAAAGCCATATACAACTTGCAAGCGGGTTAGTATTCTATTTCTCCTCACAGTTGCATCCTTGGCGGTAACCAGGGCCGACGCTAGCAAATATGCCGCCAGAACCAAATTCTTGAATTGCCACCTTCATTCATAAGCATTTTTTAGCCTACGGCACGCTTATACAAGGGGCCCGATCGTCCTTTTAATATAATATCATACAATTATCTGTTTCTAAAATTATTGACCCACTAGTTGTAAATATAATGACATACCCGCAAAATTATTTTGTTTCTAAAAAAATATGCTCAAACAACCAGACCAGTGGGTGTGTTATTAAAATTGAAGTTATTAGTACAATATTTTATTTAAATTATTGTTTTTAAAATTATTAACCCGGTAGTATACGGTAGTTGTAAATATAGTAAAATTTATATGAAACCAGGCTGGTGGGTGGGTAACTAACATTAAAATTACTTGTAATTGTAGATACCCACTCAATTATTTCTCTTAAAACAGCAGGGCAGATGGGTGGGTTATTAAAATCTAAATTACTGCTTTAATCTGTCTATCGTTGTTTAATTTTTTTGATCTGGTAGTTTAAATATAGTCATTTGCCCACTCAGCCCTTTTGTTGCAGTATTTATATTTGAAATAAGTTTAATAAAGTTTTGTATAAATTTTGTTCATGTTCATCGATTTTCTACAATTTTCATTGACCTTTATCATGTTTTTTATGGGTTAAATATTTTTCACATATACTTTCATAAATTTTCGTGCTTTTCAGAATGATTTAATTTTTAAAGACTTTTGCCGATAACAACTTTTTAAAAATTTTATTTATTTTATTTTTGTAGTTTTTCAGAATTTGCACGTTTGGAAAGGAGTTAGCTAAATAGCCCAGGCCTTACTTTTTTTTATAAATTACAAGACGGCTCTGCTTTCATTTCATATACAAGGTGGTCCACTACAAAACGATAAGACGGTTTTGGCGCTTCTGAAATTTGCTTCCTGAGTCGGTGGAGTAATCGATTTATATGTAGCGCTGGCCCTGGCGGTAGCCTTCTTTGTCGCTCGTTTCGGCAGTGTTTATCAGTTTTTTGCTTTGTATTTTGCACAGGCAAGTATAATTATTCACTTACTCTAACTATATTATGTGTTTCTTTAAACCTGGTCTATTTGATAGATTGGATTATTAATTGTAAAAATTTAAAAAAGAAGCAATTTTAATAGCGTCATCAAAATGCCCGGAGCGGGAATTGCAAGCACGTTCAAAGGCCTCATTTATAATAGCCATTCACTTTTTCTGTCTTAGGTTTTTTGAAGTTATTTGTAGTCCTTAGGTTGTCGGTTCGGCGCGTAAGCGGTCTTCTTCTGCTACGTTTAATGTCTCAAAGTCTACACACTAACAATTTCTTGCTGTACTTATTCGACCTATGTGGCTAGACAGGGCCGTCGGTAGTATGGCGGTGTACCCTTTAGCAAAATTGCTATAAGTGTTTAAGAACGGTTCCAGAAATGAGTCAAATGAATGCTATAAAGTTATGTTGATTTTTGTAATTTTGAAATATTCCAAATTCCAAGTATCGCAATAAATGCCTATTGCGATATTTGGACATGGAATTTCAGTAGATTTATTAATTTAAAGTAAATTTGGTGTTGATAAAGTACTAAGTACTGCTGCGGACTCGTACGTCCAGTAATCACATTATAATGCTTTTGAATTTCAGAATATTTTATATATTTGTATTTTTTTTAGATTTGATGCCTATTCTACTTTTTTCCTGAGGTGGTTCGTCAAGCGGCCCTACACTATAGTCCCGATGGTCGTATTGTGCACCTCTGACATCTTACATCTTTACCAGTTCTGTCTCTTCTATGAAGTCCTACTTAATTGAGTTTTTCTGTTTGTTAGAGTAACTTATTGACGTATCAGAAATAATGCTAAAATTAACTTGTGTTCTAATGATTTTCATTCTGTAATGATATTTTTCTTATTTCTATTCGTAATAGTTTACACATCTTACCAAAATTCTAGCATTATTTTTTCAATTTAGAATTCTAATTATGCTCAATAATTATGTTCAATAATTTTTAGTAAATTATATTTGCATTGTTGGCATTATTTAATAACAATTGTCAATCATGACTTATTTACTGCTTAATCGTCAACACAATTATTTCATACGTCCACATTATTTAGAGGAAATAGATAGATAGATAGTTAGATATAGATTTATTCATGAAAGTCAAAGAACAATACAACTACAAATATTATATAATACACTATATTAAATACTTAAAATTCTAATAACTTTAACTATATATCTAAAATAGGAGCATTTAAAAATTCTTCAATGCTGTAACATGCGTTTGACCATTTGAATAACATAAAGATCGGGTTTCAACTGTCAGTTTATTAAACAATGCAATGCCAGTATTAAAATAAGATTTGTGAAATAGTTGGGTTTTGTGTAAATTTACTGTCAACGGTGATCCATTCCGTGTATTATAGTTGTGGTGTTGAGAAAGTATTTCAAAATCTGTTGGATTTGATTTTACGTAAGTAAAACGTACGTAAGTAACGAGTCTTGTAAACATATATTGATGGTAGCGTCAACATTTCTCAATAAAAATGTCCTTACATGAATCCCCTATAACGCAAATTATAAATTAGACGAATAATTCTCCTTTGCAATACAAAAATTCTTTGTGATTCAATTGAGCGACCACATAAAATCATATACGACATATGCGAATACACAAGACTATAATACATGTTCATCTAAGCATTCAATGATAAAAATTGTTTCAGTTGCAAAATTGAAAAAAAATTGTTTGATTGCGCGAAGCATTAAACATGTAACGCACAGTTCACTTTGGCAAGCTAGCCCAATA
>JARJEC010120912.1:0-11007 GCA_030264575.1 Tachinus sp. AB-2021
GCATTTGAAAACTAACTAAAAATTGAATACAATAAAGTAAAACATGATAGAAGTTGATATTTTTATTCAATTGTAAGACTTAATTGCTTAAATAAATTGTAAGAATATTATAAAGCTCGACAAGTTGACTATCATTTAAGAACAATTTTAATTACTAATAACTTTTTAAATTTCTTGGTACGTTAACACACTGACCATATACTGTTATTTATCTCAGACAAACAATTTTAACGTACCTCAAATACATAATTTTGGTTTGCAAAGTTTATCTGTCGATCAATTTTCGAACATAGGCGTAAAATAGATATTCAAAGAAACGTTTTTCAAATTACTGCACCACAAATTGCGAATTTATCTTATTTAAAAAGTAAAAAGTAAAGAACAAATTACAAGAAAAACAATTTACTGAATAAACAAACAGTTGGTCAAAGATTTTGAATAAAAATAGCTTAAATGTTTATTTGTTTACTTTATCAGAATTTGGCGGCCACCAAATTTCCCAGTGAGACAGAACCGTCTTATAATTGACCTATATTTCCAACTTGAATTATAATAGACCGTTATTGACAGCTAAGCGACACTAAAATCAAAACTGGTACCAAATAAAAGTATAGTAGTAGGTCACTTATAACAAAATCAAGACTGATACTAAATAAAAGTATGTTATCATTTTTCTTTGCTTTAAGATTATACCTTAGTTGTATAATTATATACGTATAATACAACCAAAGCATAAAAGGTAACCTCAAGGACAACCAATTTGCCAAATAGGGAGCAATTGTGACCAGAAGTTCTTGAATAAAATCTTAAAAGTTAGCTTTTGAGTTTTACTTTAGATGTGGAAAGAAATATGGAAGTAATGCATAGCAGACTTAAATCAGAAACTTCAACCTGTGGAGAAACACCCTAGATATGAATTATTTATTATTTGTGTAAGGTTGCTAGGCATCTATCGGATGTCTTCCTAGATAAATTACCCAAAACTAGCAATGCTAGTCTGCACTGACAATGGAAGACGGACGATAGTATAAATCACAAAAGATTATTTCAAGATCAAAACTAGTTATTCAACAGGTGATATCGCATATACAATGTTAAAAAAGATTGTAAACTATTTGTAAGGGTACTAGGATGAACCAAAATAAGCAAAATAGTCTTATAAATACGGGTCCGCAAAGTAACGGTTAAAGTTTATCCAAATCGCCAAACACGTATAAAGCTTTATCCTGGGACGAGTGAGAGGAGATTATCAGCCTCGGTAAAAATTAGTGTTTCTCGTATTTAAAGAATTGATCACAAACAGTTGTATTAAATCCACTTAATTATCAAATACATAATGTTTTTGTCGCTTGTTTTTATGCAATGATGCCGAAGAACCCCATTTTTTTATATCATTTTACGGATAAAGGATATATGGATATTAGGAATTAATTTTTTTTAAGAACGTAGTGAGGTGATGATTTCAGCAAATAGTTCTTGCAAATAACTTGAGTATGGTATTTACCGCATGAGAATCTGACTGATTATTGCTGCGGTTATGATTCAACATGGGCTGGTTTCCGCTTTGCGGAACCATTAGCGTTTTTTTATTGCTTAGTTTTCTTTCTTACAATTTTGAGTTTTTTTAGTCTGTTACTATAACTTATCATCAGGTATGTTTTTAGTTTTTTAAATCTTTGTTTGATTTTTCTTATAGTATCCGTATCCTTTCTTTTTATTAAAAACTTTATGCAATTCTATCAGTTGAATTGATTCTCAAGTCTTCATTTGGAATTATTTCTTTATGTCTCTTACTTAGAATATATTCTGACCATTTGAAGGGTTATATTTTTTGCCAATCTTAAGATAGCGCATAGACTATTGGTAAACTGCTTTGTCAACTTCATTATTCTACTTTAATTGAGCAATTCTTTTCTTTTCCTATCTCTGCAATTTTGCTTGGTACTATTGTACTTGGCCTCCATTATTTCCTACCTGTTTAATTTTTGTATGTTTTTCTGCTTCTATTTGCATTCTCTCCTTTCTCCCTTGTTTTCTATGACTAGTAATCATTATTTTTGATTCCATTTTGATATATTTATATCTTCTTAGCCTCAAAATCTACGATTCTTTTAGCACCTATTTAAATTTATTTTTCATGCAGTCGTTAATGATTGTTGATTTCTCTAATTTGTCTTTTAGTACGTTCTTTAGTTCTTTTCTCGTTCTTCCATGTTCTACTAAGGTATGTTCTGCATTGTTGTAAGTTTCTTCTTGGCAGAATATACATCTTTATTTTTTTTCTTTTTATTTATTTTTTAAGTATTTTCCAAAGGCTGCATAACCGTTAATAATTAGTAGTTATGTTGTATAATAGCACGTATTCGGTTTGTTCTCTACCCATTTTACTTATTTCAGTGATTAATTCTCTTATCCATTTTCTTTTTCCATTTATCTTCACAGTCTTTGAAAGTTTCTATTGTGTTTTCTTTTGTCGTTTATCATTTTCTTTATGTCTAGTATTTTTTTACCAATAAATCTACAGGTTGTGTTGCCGCAACTACCACTAGTAACTCCTGCAATACCCTTTTGTTTGCTCTACACATTCGTAATGAGCTTGCTCTTGAAGCTCCTCTTATTTTCTTTCGGCTCTTTTTTCAAGGCGTCTTCTCATGTTTTTGCGGCGTACTATAATTTTGCTATTAACTTCATTGTCCCTTTTTCTAATCCTCCCTTGTTTGGCATGAGCCTACTGAGCATTCTCTCCATTTTTTGCTCTTCGTATCGCTTCCATAACTTGTTTATTCTATCCTTTTGCTTTAATTGTAACTCGGAGGTAGTTAATTCTTTTTCTTACCTCAATTTCCCAGTTCTTCTGTTCCTCTTTGATGATTCAGTTTTCCTCAGTTTTCTACGGGGCCTATCTAAACCTGTATTTTTTATCCACCTTATTATTATCTCAATTACTAACTCTAACCTTTTTATCAGTATTTCTATGTCTATATTTCTACCTACCAGTATCACATTATCCGCATATGTCGTCATAGTAGTCCGAGATATAAAAAAGAGATATGTTTCTAGATAATGTTTTTTTTTACAAAACCGCTGCTTATATAAACTTTCTGCAAAACTTAATGCACCATCTACTTGACGACATTCTTATAAACAAAATGTAATGAATGTGAATCCAATATGATGTTGCTCCAGCTTATTTTTTGATTACGTTAAGAAAGCATTTACATCAAACTTTTCTACGTAGATGGATAGAAAGGGGCGGATGTGTTTTATGTCCTGAAAAAAACGCTCTGTAGATTTTTTAATTTGAGGATTTAGATTTATTTAAAGACTAGACTGAAAGTCTAATTCTAAGTTTTGTGCCAAAACTTACTGCTAGGAAAATATCCTCTATATAGAAGATCGCTGATCTTCTTCTCAGTTCTTTTAGAAATAATATTTGCTCTTGTTATACTTTATATTATATTTTTATTGCACCAGTTTGATAAAAAAGAATAATTTGCATTTTCCGTTAAATGTCTATAGTCCATCTAATGTTAAACTAAGCCTTTGACTAGAATCTTTGAGATTTGTATTTACTCCATTTTTTGTTTGTAACGTACAAATGGGTTTTTAACAATTGAAATTCTATATTTGAAATATATTCTCGTATTTAAGAACTTTTTTGTTATTGCTTTAATCAAAAAGCCGGCTTTTTATCAAATAATAAAATAAAATAGATGAAATTTATTTTTATAAAAAATGAATAAATTTGTAAATATTAGATAAATATAAAACATAAATATAATAATGACAAGTCATAATAAAATAATTTAACAAGTTAAAAATTGATGAAACATTTAAAGACATGCAACTAAACGTTTAAATATTTTAACAGTCGAATACCAGCAGTAATTTATCCATGTTGATATTTAGTACATATGAAATTTACATTAAAATGTTTATATATGATGATATTCTAGATGTAGTCTCATTCTAGATACTTTGTAATACTAAGACATTTTTTCATCAATAAGTTGCAGGTCTACAATTTTAGTACAATTATGTAAATTTACCAAACAACATGTTGAATTTAAAAACAAAAAATTCTGAACACTGGGCATTTACATGTAACGTAGCACCTCTACTTTATTCACAATGTTGAAGTATATATCACAGTTATTATTAAAATTATTAATATTCTATTCACGATTTATTTGAAATATTTAGTGGATCTTCATCTTCGTAGTAAGTTATGTTATCGGCCATCTGCTTCGTAGATTTTATTTTTTTATATTTAATTAACTTAGTTAAAGATGCATGGATTATAAGTAATATTCCTGTACATATTAACATTATACTTGTATAATTAATTATAACTGGCACTAGTTGTATTGGGCGTAAGTTATCTATAGCTTCATTGTGCAGTACCACAGTTTGATTCAAATAAAACACTGGAATAAAATATTTTGGGACATTATCATATACCCTGAAAATAATGTTTTAAGTAAAGTATAGTTTATTTGGTATATTGTATGGTAGTTGCTTACCCTATTCCTTTTACTGGCTGTAGTAACATGTTTACTTGAATTTTCAAACCAACAGAAGTAACAACTCCGGTTAACTGAAATATTTGTATATTATAATAGTTGCTTAAACAAATATAGAAAATAATAGTTATTATATGAGTTGTGAAAAACGTATCCATTTTTTTTATCACGTTGAACACAATTTTTGTTTATTTTTTATGTTTTTAAGTTTTACTTCTTCATAATATCAAATTAATTAAAATTAATTTATATGCATGTCATACTACGTTAAACTTGAAGTTTGTATTTTATTTAATAGAAAATACGTTGCATTAAAAATTACTTTCATTTATATTTTTTATTTAATTTAAATTTTTTCTTAAAATTTTGTTATCTAAGGTCATACGCTACTCAAATATAATATAAAAAATGGGGGTTCCATTTAAAATTTAAAAAATGATTATCGTCAGTCAAAAATAATAAATTTGAAAAACAAATGATTTCATGCATAATACAAAAAATAGATAAAAATGAACGAGTTTTAGCATTGCATGAATTTTAACTTTAAAGTCCAGAGTTTGTTTCGCAGCGAACTTTATTTGGAAGGTCGACTATTATAGATTAAAATGTGTATAATTTACAGATACATTGAGAATATTTAGTATTATAATTGTTGAAACATTTTTACTCGACAAGCAAATTTAAGTGTTAACTAGTCAGTGAAAAGGTGTCGGACACAATAAAATTAAATAATTATTGATAAACTATAAGAATATTAATTGTCAATAAAAACAAACAAATTTTCACTTTTTTGAATCATCGATATTTTATTTTGCCACTATAATTGGCACAAAAATGTGGGCGCAATTTGCTTGTTATGGCCCTACGGCTACAAAGTTGCCCAGTAACAAGAAAATCAACAACCCTACTGTTTAAATACATCAATCACACATCTCATTGCAAATTATAAAAATTGTATAGATGTATCAATTCAATGACATTATAGTATTTAACTTGAAAATCTTAACCTTAATCAATTTAATTTTTGACTCCTTGATTGGGAACATGTTGCAAATTCTATTTAATTATAAAATAATTAAAAAAATAATAAAGTTCTTTTTTCAAATTACGATTATTATTTAAATTGGAACATAACATGGATCAAATGCCTAAAAAATAAAAGTTATAGATAACATTAAAAAAAAGATGGTAAAACAAAATTTTACTAATAATCGATGAACATTTCAGAAACCGTGTAATGATGAAAATAGTATAAATGTAGTATTATTGTATTTAGAACAATTTAACTTTGGAACTTTAACTTAACAAACAAGGAACGTTGACATGCGTTAATATTTTTTCTAAATTTTCTAACAGCATGTTTTAAAAATTCACAATAATACTGGAAATCTTATTTAGTTGTAAGATGTAAGTGTTTGCTATGTTAAATAGCTGGAGAAAGGTCCAAGCCTTGTCAGATTTATTCTTTCTATTTATTTATTTATTATAATTCTATGCTCTCTTGATGAATTCCCAAACAATTCCATAGAAAGTTAAATCCAAAGTGTACTAGTTACATTTCAACTGATGAAACTCAACAACCAATTGTTTTCTGATTGAGAAAATTTTCTAATCAAGAATTGTGGAAAATACTCCAAAAACTAATCTAAAGGCGAACGGTATTAAAACAATATTCAATAATTATTATTATAAATAATAGTAAGTCAGCTTGGCTGTAGAATTTTAGATTTATTTTCCAATTCCCTTTACTTTTATATTCTACATTAATCAATTGATTTAAAGCAACAATAAATAGTTTTTGCCCTTGTTACAGCTATGTAGCAATGAACTGCACTTAAAGTATAGAGGGTAAAGTTTATCACTATATAGAAGTATCATTACCACAACGCAAGGTCTAAAAATCTGAATTACGTTTCATTTTGTAGATTAAATAGAATTCGAAGCCTAGTGAAATAAATCAGTGCAAATTGCAAATCTGTTATTAGATGTTTATATGTTTAACATTAAAAACCAATTACAAGTGTCATTGGATACAACAGAAGTAAAACTTTGATTGCAACAATTTTTTTTATTATCATTACTTTATCAATCACATTATAAATGAATAAATGTGGCCAAAACTTACAACCTGTAAACTTTAACTTGAGACCCACGACAATCCACAACTCACGACCCAAAAACTCGTAAACTACGACCCTTGGATCTGTGACCCACAAATCACTTGTAGCAATCCCGTACTCATGACTCATAAACGCGTTCCACAATCTACCACCCACAACTTCCAACTCACGACCAACAACCTATGACCCGCGACTCATGACCCATGACCCACAATCTACAATTCTCAACTTGCATATCTCATACAGCATTCCGCGACCCCAAAGACCGATTCACGAAGCAAAATCCACGACTTATGACCCACCATCTCAACCACCTCACGGCACATTAATAATTATTTTATCAATTTTATTGTGTTATTTTCTTATATTATGTTGACATTAATTGTTAGGATGTAGACTACTTGTTTACATTAATATAAAAATTATTGTTAATTATTACTCATATAATGTACATTAAATACAATTGAGTCTCTCAACGTTCCCAAACAATTAAACACAATTTACAGAAGATATTTTTTGGTTTTATATTAAGTTTTTTATACTTTGGTTTATACTAAAAGCAGCAAACGAATGAACGTTTTACACAATTGGTTAGATTATAACTAAGAATTTAATTATTTGAATATAATAATGTATATTACCGGTTCATAAATAGCAAACACTTCATCATTTTCTGAATCTGGTATCAACCCTTCTATAGCATTTCTATAATACGGATCTGCTTGACGAAAATGTGGCAAACTTAAAAATATTGGGGCATCTTGACTTGATGATGACATGTTTCTTACGCCACTAGGAATACATTCTCCGTTGCAAAAGCACTTTTCTTCAGGATGTAGTGTACCTTCATAAATTATTCAACATAAATAAAATTATATATATATATATATATATATATATATATATATATATATAAATTATATCAGCTAATCAAAATAGTTTGTAGGGTTTTTGATTTGTATAAGAAAAAGTGCATATTGAATGGATATTTACCATTATCAAATAAAGTTACAGGAACGTATCGATTCCCGATGATTCCTTTGATGTTTTGTTGTTTTTTGAATTGCACCTTAAGCGAGGAAAAGATTTCAGGTACAAAAATTTCCATTGGTTTGTTGATGTCTTGATTCATTTTTGTGAATTCTCCGCTGACTCCTCTGACAATTGCGCATTCACCTGGAAAATATTTAGTTTTGTTTGCATTTTCAAACGTTGTTAGTTGTCCATAATTATCGTCAACATTTGTATGGAAATTTATTGGACCAGTAATAAAATCGGTGTAATTTCTCTGTAAAAAAATATACTATGACTATATTTTTATATATTTTTACAAATTTTATGTTTATTACTTTCCATGTAGTACACATTCGCTCAAATATTTCGCCAAAGTCAACATATTTTTATTTTTAAATAAATTATTCCATTTTTAATAATACCATTTTAATGATAGCAATATGTTTTTGAAACACTGCAAGATGAGTTACTTTCGTTAAGAATAGTCTGAGTTATGGGCTTTAGAAATTAATGGCGTGCGACAAAGATGCACGAGCCAGGATTGCTATTATAATAGTGCAAGAGAGACAGTTGCATCTATTGCATTGAACGCAAATAACTTGCACTTTTATTATTGTTTATTGTGTTTCTCCGGTTTGCTCTAGTTTGCAAATTGGGGTGTTACATTTAAAGAAATTATGGTGACCACGATCTCGTCTAAACTTCTTTACTCAAAGTCAAATGGATATGACCATTTTTCTCATAAAACGTTTTGTTTTTGAAATATTTGACCACCGTTCATAGACTTGATTGTATAAAAAAAAGATATAAATCAAATTTGTAGTACATATTTGCATTAAATGGGTATTATTTGGCTATTGAGGATTTTTACTCGTGTGTATGTAAGTAAGTGTGTATTTTATTAAGTTTGTTAGGGTATAACAAACTGCATTTAAAATTTTGAGAGCAAACAAAAGTTTGATTACCTAACTTAATTTAAATTGATTAGCAAACATATATTTTAATTTTATATGCGAGAAACAACCATCACCTTAATTGTCGTTATTGTATAATTATTATATGTATATAAAAAGTGTACCTTATAAAAGTATCCAAACTTGTCCATCAACATACTAGAAGCTAATGGTACGTTTGAAAGTGCATCTAAAATGGGATCATGGAAACCTTTAAATAGTAACTCATCTACCGATTTGGTGATATGTATCTTAGCATTAATTGATCTAAAAGCTAACGATATTGCAAACTTAGCAAATATATTCCAATTTCTAAATTTATATGCCATAGTCTAAAAGAAAATAATGATAATGTAATATATTATTAACTAAACAAATTAATACTTTACATTAGGTATGGGATTAATAGATGTTATCATATCAGTTATATTTCTTGTACCTTCTTCTTGTATATAAATATATTTTTTTACTAAGTTATAAGTAGTAGTGCCATTATTATGTATTGTGACATTCAATTTCTCAATATGTAAATGATATCGATAAGGCCCCACTTCTTCAAATTTTGGTTTAATATTATAATCATGTATATCTTCGGGGTTGGTCCAATTGTAGAAATAAAAATCATGATTGTAAGGTTTTTCATTCACTATCCAATTATTATATACTTGCGAATCGACGTAAAATGCTAATTTTAATCGTACAATTGCATTTAATAAATATGGAAATGATAAATGAAGCGAGGCCCCGAGCACAAGTAGTATCATTCCAATGTAGAGAAAACATTTGCACCTTTTTAGTACAAGCACGTCTAGACGAGCTGCAAATAAAAATAAGATTTAGTATTACCATTATTACTATATTTTAATTTATTTTATTTATTTATTATTATTTTTTTTCATTAAAAGTATATTTGTTATTTGTGTATTTAATTAATTAAAAGCAATCATGACCGTGGACTTGGTAGATAAATTCTTATTTCGGTGTTTATTGTATAAAATTTACAATTTTATAATATAATTGTAAATATTTATAAGTTTATATGATGGTTAATTAGCATTAATTTAATTATGATAGCAAATTATTTATATCTGATTATATCACATTTACTTTTTATTGCTTTGTTCTTTTCTTTTGTAAAAACGTATTGGCCTCATCTTAAAATTTCTAAATCAAGATTTTATGGTTTCAATTTAAGAGACAAATTTGCTATAAAGTAATATAAGTATTAAATGTATAATAATAATATATGTCGGCAACAATTTGTTTACACTTATATTTGAGATATAAATTAACGTTAATAAATCTATATGTAGAAATTATCGCTTAAAAAAAAATCGCGGCGAGGGGAGGCAGGAAAAGTTTTAGTACGCAATGCGACCTCTAGTTACATATCGTGTGGCAATTTTTATTTCATATTATCTCAATGTTTAAATAATTAAAAATTCTGCATGCCAGTTGAATTTATTATCATAAAATATTACGCGAAAAAAAATTTCTCTTATATAAAAGCTATGTCGGGTGACAAATAAACAAAACAATTAATAATTTGCAATTTAATTTAATTATTATATAAGTAAAGTAGTATTTATAATAAAATAAATATATTATTGCAAAATAATCGAAATGTTTTACATGCTGAACACAATCTAGCTAGACAGCAAATATTAAGATAACATAGCAGACGCAATTGATGAATAGCCATCATTCATTAATTGCAATCGAATAATTAAACGACATTGTAGATAAAACGTTCATTAACAAAAAATATTAGAAATCAATGCCAAAGAGCATATAACAATTTGATATTAATAATATTGTAATATAATAGTGCTTTCATAAGTTGATACTAAACAATGACGTACAAGTAAATAAATACTAAAGAGATGATATTTACTACAATTTAATTATGATTTCAATTTGGCAGTTTCAACACCAAAAAGTTTTTTTACGGAATACTGCTTGTTCTTTCAAAAAAAGAATTTATGAACATCCTTCATTTGAAAAATAACAATTGAAATAATTCAAATTATGCGGATCATTTAATATTGGTAAAGGGAATTACGATTGCAACTTATATGACCCACCCGGCCGCCCGTTCGATTTAAATAATTCCCCACTATTAAATATGTAAATATTTAAACTTTTAAACTTAAAATTTATTATTTTAAATCAAATGATTGTAAATCTTGTATTTAATTAATTTATATGCGTGAAAATATTTTGAAACAGTTTCATTTATATCTATTACTTATCTATTTCATTTATATAAATATTTTGGATATTTCACAAAAGATCACTGTGTTCAAAGTCACAATAGAAGTAAACAAATATGATTTGACCAATTTACACGCACCAATTCAAATTATAAAATGAAATATTTAAGATAAATAAACTAAC
>JARJEC010120913.1:0-34216 GCA_030264575.1 Tachinus sp. AB-2021
TATATACATATATATATATAGATACACACACATTATCACACAATCGCTATTATTGATTAAATAACTCACTCTTTAATAAAAAGCAAAATAAAATATTCAAAAAATGCAAAATAAATCAAGAGTTTTACGCCTTCTGTGGTGGGTAC
This sequence comes from Tachinus sp. AB-2021, assembly GCA_030264575.1. Lineage (NCBI taxonomy): Eukaryota > Metazoa > Arthropoda > Insecta > Coleoptera > Staphylinidae > Tachinus > Tachinus sp. AB-2021. The sequence goes on from JARJEC010120913.1 coordinate 147, forward strand.
TTTTTGCGTCACAACTCTTTTCACACACAACTTGTAGATAATTGTAGGCCCTACAACTTTTGTTTGAAGATTTTTTCCGTAACTATTATAGAAAAGCAGATAAAAAATATTAAAAAAACACCTATAATAAACGCATTTTTTGCTTGTAGCACTTTTCCTTGCAAAGTTTTGTAAAAAAGTTTCATGTAAAAGTTATTTAAAATATTTTTTGTACATTTAGAAAAAAAGAAAATGAAAATCCAACCAATAACAGCCGAGACATAAAAAATCGCTTTTATCTCGTAACGCAAAAGGAAATTTTGGTGGACAAACATTTTTTGTAATTTTAAATTCCACACTGACTGGCCTATAAAGAGCTATTGATTAATACATTGTATTGATATTTAAATTATTTAATAAATATGGTTAGCCATGAATTAATTATTTATTTGCTAAATAATGATGATAAAATGACAATTTTTTTATTTGTCTATAAACAGACTACAAGGGACAATGGGACGCGCAATATACAGTTTTTTCGTCCACACACAGGAGCTTTGGTATACAAACCGGTTTGTGCAAGGCAAGCCTTAACCCTTTCAATACCGTAGAGTAATGAGGTTAATAATTTATAACTAAAAACGGTTGTTTAGCCAAATATACCATATAAAAAAAAACATAAATAAAATGTGGTATAACTATTATATCACAAGGCGATAAAGGGTTAAGTAAAACACGTACGTGTGAAAAGCCCTTTAAGTTTAAAATTATATTTAATTGTACTGCGACAATTGATTCGGCACACTGTGGTGTGGTGAACAATTTTTAATATTTATATTTGATAATTTTTCGGCGGTTCGGTAATTTCAGACCATTTGAAATCACTTATATTTGCTCCGATTTTTTAAGACTTCTCTAAGCGATTTATAAATTTATAATTTTTAATATTTTTTCATACAAGTGTTTAAGTATAGCCACAAATTTAAACATTTTACTGTGGTCAACTCAAATTAAAACCATTATGTTCTGTTCGGTTCAGAAATACGATTTTTTGTAATTCAATTTTAAAATTAGGGCAGTTTGTTCCGTTTTGGTTCGAGTTTCTGGTTTTAAATTTGTACACTCAAATACTATGAAAAGAAGCACAATTTCGAAAAATGTTTTTTTAAAATTTTTTGTACAGATTTTGATATATGAAATTTTTTAACTCCTGTTATATTGTAACATTTAATAAAGTTTCCTTTTTTTAACAAAACACCTTTACACTACACACTCTCGAACGTGGTTTGTTGCGGATTCTGTTGCGCTCATCGTCGCGCGGTACAATGCACAATGAATCATACAGTTGATGCCACTGAATTTTAAACTGACGTAATTGGAAAGATTGCCGGGAAGCATTCGTCGCATCAAATTTATGGCATGAGCAGACAAAAACTTTATCATATTTTTCTTCCAATTTAATTTTTTTTTATATTTCAAATATCGCAAAGATTTTATTATGTATTAAATTTTAGCAGCACTTAATTAAACATTATGCAGTTTGCTTCGCCTTGCGGCGATTTCCGTTTTGAAAAATAAAAAGGATTTCAAAATTTTGTATTTTTGATATCACAATAGTCAACATACACTACATGCTTCATTAAGTAGAAGATATGAAATTCTGAATGATTCCCGTTTTAGCAACCCGCGTCCAACAACTGTTTTTAATTTTATTTCAGGAAGAACAAAACTTCTTAATATTTGCCAAAGAAATTAAAAGATAAAAATTAAAAGTTTAAGCATCTGGTTAGATTCTTCTTGATTTGGTTTTGGCCTACTATTGTTATTGAATTATTGAAATATTTATGTACTACTAATACATTACGTACATTATGTATTATGAATTACAACATTTACAACAAAATTAAAATTTAAAATAAACATACACTGAGTCCAACTCGTGGAACCTGTTTATGTGTATTGTGTACAATGTCGTTCGAAGTGCAAAAATGTGAAAGTTAGTATTAGCTATTTTATTTGAAAGATGACTGGGGCCCTTCGGAATATCAAACATCTATATTTTATTTAAATTTGCGCCGATTTATGATTTGATATTATAAATTGATTATATTTTATTATGTGGGCAGTTTCATTAATCTAACGCAAAAATATGTTGGGTTTGAATATGTAAAAGTCATTGAGCATTGAGTGAGTAAAATTTGTTATTATAATAAAATAAAATTTGTGTTAATAAATTTTACTGCATAATATTAAACAATGCTGTTGGTACATAAATAAATAAAACAATCTAATAATTAATATTGTAGGATTAAATGCTATTTGATCCTCGATTTTAAGATGTCACGAGGCAATAAGCGCGTTCCATTTACATGTCATGTGAGAATATCATTTCACTTATTAACATTGAATTTTTTCCGGAAATCGTAATTTCACTGCCTATTTACGAGCCGTGAATTTTAATGACTAGTCCCATAATGACTTTACAAGTCACTTTCACATGATTTATTATATTTATTATTACATAATTAGAATTTTAAAAATTCCGGTTTTTTAAGATTTTCGAAAAAAAGAATTAATATAATAGATGTCCATAAAATGTATCACTTTGCTCGGACTTTAAAATTTTAAAATAAATTGATGGGGCTAATGCCAGAGTGCACTATCCTCTTTCAGAGATAATGGAGTTTCTACTTTTTTTTATGTAATCACAGTTTGGGGAATTTTGAAGAATGTAATTGTTATTTGTCTTACAGATTTACTGGACTGTTTAGTAAAAATATTCTTAATTTATTTTTAATAACAGAACTCACATTTTCTAATACGGTTACGGAATCACATGTAAAATACAGTAAAATATGTCTGATTTTAATTAAAAATAAAATGCAAAATATAATAAAATTTTTAAGTTGGCGACACTGACATTTGATATAGTGCTTCATTCTTAACCTTGCTTAATTAATTGTGATGTTTTTGACATTTTGTGTTTTATTATTTTATTTAAAATATTCTTGAAATTAAGTTGTAGCCGTAGATAAAGTAACGTCTGCAACACGTTAGGAATGCAATTCTGCGCAAATGCAACGTCTCACGCGCCTTGGCGGGCTAGTTCGACAAATTTTTCACACACGAAGAATATGCGGTATTCCAAGCTTGTTACAGAATATACTATTCGATGCATCGTCGTCTTTACAATGAAAAGAAAAGAAACTTCTATGGTAACAAGGATACAAAATGTTAACAACATTGCTACTACAAGTGCCGCCCGCCTCTACTTTATCAAATAAAAAGGCCGATGTGTGAGGAACTGTGATGCACAATAATATAAAACAATATGTCACACATACAAAAATATGTAAGTGTGTTTGGACCTCGCAGCAGAAGTAAAACGTTTATTACAATTTTTATAAAAAAAATTATTAATTGCGAGAATCAAGTCTGGAACCCCTAGCATCGTAGACGGTCTCTCAACCATCGATGTTAGCTTATAAATTATTAAATGTATATCTAAGTAAATTAATTAAACTCTTTACATTGATATGGGAAAATATATCTGACATTGATAAATATTAGATTGTCAAATTCTATTTGGTTTTATTGATGTTGCTACATCTCAATTTCACTCAGCGATTTTACATCTTCTTTATCTTTTGCGACAAAATTTAAGTTCATATGCACTGCACGCGAAATAAATCGTGTAAAATTGAAGAGTGGAATTGAGATTGAATCGCGCGACGATAAATTTGGCCTTGAAAAAAATTGCCCCCTATAGACTTTACTTAAAAAAAAAACATTTGTTCTACATACTCGATCGTTATTTGTAATAATAATTTTAATTAGAAACATAAATTTTGAAGTTTTTATACTATATTTTTAAAATTATAGAATATAATAGTTTAAATAATTACTGCGCCATGTTAAAGTAAATGATTCAACAATCACCTCGGGCGTGGATCGAACCCATAACCTCAGTTGGGTTAGGTCAGGTTAGGTTTGTTCCCCACCTCAGGTGGGGATTGAACCCATAGCCTCTGATAGGATATGCGTTATCCTCTTAAGTGTGGTAGTTGCTCTACTACATAGTTTGTAACTTCAAATAAATATTGAAGAAGTTCAGTACACTGGAGTCGTGCATTTTATCATGTATTCATTTAAATACGAAAAACACGTAAATTACAAAAATTATAGAACCTCAGTATTCATCACATTTCGGTAACGTTTAATGAAGACTGAGGTTCAATCGAAACCGCTGTCACGGTGTGTGACCGTCACGACGATGTGACCAAATTGTGAATAAACAGTAGTTTTATTTCTAGTAAATAAAAATAGTAATAATTACATAGTTGTAGATTAAAATTTAAATTATGTATATTATTCATTAAATTATTAGTAAAGTGAGGAAAGTTTTAGGTTAGGTTAGATAGAGACACGTATTTACTAATTTAACATCACAATATGAATTGATATACAATTTTATAATAACTATTATTCACTCGTATGATTTACGTCACATACCTTCGGCTCGTGTCGTAAACTTTATCCTCATCAATAATAGCTACCATTATATGCTTGTTTAATGATATACAATTATTTTCGTTTCAATTAATTAAAATAAGTTAACCATATTTAAACTCACAAACTTCATTTTTAAAACGTTTTTTAGGAGAAATTTTGATATTAGTATTTCATTATTATTTGACTAAACAATATATTATGATCTTTTTATATCAAATAGATAGGATTTGAGTTTTATTATAAAAATAGGACTTCAATTTATGAAGTCGGATGTACAAATTGATTGGATTATTCGTTTAAAATTGATTTTTGAATTATATTTGATGTCTTTTATGAGACAATAGCAGTGAACTAAATCAATTAGTTCACGTGATTTTATTACTCTATCATTATGGAGACTCGTATCTAATACCGACTTGTCTGAAGACTACTATTTTTATATTTTTTAGAATCCGGCTGGATCCATTCTTGCAACTCAAAGAAATAACTATCAAAAATATGTGGGACCACCACTATCAATTTAAATGTGGCTTTTGCGTGTAAGCATGTCTCTACCTGTCTCTTGTTACTTTTTTTTTCTATCATTGCGCGAAAATTTTTTCTATAAGCCTGTGGCCAGTCTAGGTAGGGTTCACTGTTCTTTAGTTACAAAATGATTTAATTGTACTGACTTGCGTTAAAACTTTTCCCTAAAAACGAAAGTAGGTCGACTACCCGTATGCTACCGCGCACAATTAGTACCTTCAGTAAGAGCTTTGTTGTGCAATGTTGTTTCTTAAAAGGTCTTAATTATGGATTTTTAAAACAGTTGAAATTTTGATTTTTTTTTTCGATAAACAAATTTTGTTCATCTTTAAATTAGTTATTTGTATGTCAAGGCCGCAAAATTCCATTTGTTGCAACAAGATAATGTAACAAAATTTAGCGGCAGAGATATACGCACTATTTTTTTGTGCAACCCTAAAAATATTATTTAGTTAATAAATTGCATTCATTTCTGATTCGAGAACATGGTAGTTTAATTTAAGATGAGAGTGAAGTTGCAGGGTTCAGCTATTATTCGCTGAGAGCACATAATTCGCATATTTTGGATTGAAGCAAATATCGCCCATGATTAATGGGGAATATGCACTTGTAGTACTACATAAAAATTAACATCTCCTAGATGGGGCTTTTTCATGGGCGGATCAAATAAAAATAATTGTTATTTGCAAATATTTATTATGAAACATTTACATTATCGAAAGCTTCTAAATTTAACCGAGATTGTAATAAATTTTACCAAACATTTTTCTGTAAACATATTGAGTAGTACAATTGCTACATTAAAATGAAAATCATAATTTTAATGAACATAACCCGCAAATATTTATCTCATACATTCAAGCGAAGTAAAAAGAAAATATCACGAACGCCCATGGGAAAAATCAATACTTCATGTGTGTAATATTACATTTGACACACCTGTAAAAACATAAACGTAAAATTTCTAGATATTTTTGGTATGATCTTCTGGTAGGTGTATTGCCTACGTCATAAATATCTTCATTTACCATCCAGCTCTTATAACAAATAAATAATCTTATAATCAATTTCGCGAGACAATTTTCCACACACACACGCACGCACGCACGCACGCGCACACGCACACACGCACACACGCACACACGCACACACACACACACACACACACACACACATTAATTTTTGAGAAAAGCTAGATGCGAGGTTTAAGTAACAATTTTTGTCCCCTAAATAAAATGACCTGGTTACTATAGAAAAAACTATATTGACAATTCTAATAAATCAATAAAAGGTTTAACAGAGAGTAATTTTTTTGGTATTTCTTCAGAGCCAAAGAATATTATACAGTCAGCGCTTTCTGGTTTAATACCAGAAAATCCAAGGAACAGTATGAAAAGTGTTACATTGAATAATATACTGCAACCTATCAGGTTGCGATCTATATTGAGTATTGTAAGCAAACTATAAACTTACCTTAATTAAGTTCAATAAATCTTTTTTAATAGATATATTTTTTGTATTGCAGATATTCCAGACATACCAGAAAGTATTGGCAATCTGCGATCACTGCAGGTGGCTGATTTTAGTTCGAATCCAATACCGAGATTACCGCCTGCATTTAGTCAATTGCGATCTCTATCCGTCCTGGGTCTCAACGATATGTCACTCACGTCATTGCCCACTGATTTCGGTCTGCTCACATCATTAACGTCGTTGGAGTTGCGGGAGAATTTGCTCAAAGAGTTGCCAACATCTTTGGCGTCCCTAACAAAATTGGAACGGCTTGATTTAGGTGACAATGAAATAGAAGAACTGGTAAGAAAATGATTTTTTATTTAATTGTTTCATTTATTATATTATTATATAATAAGAAAATAGACATTTTTGTTTTTTTGTTTTTACCAAAAACATAATTTCTTTTTAGCCTCCACACATTGGTGAGCTGCCTGCATTGTTAGAGTTATGGTTAGACCACAATCAATTGCAGCGGCTTCCGCCTGAAGTTGGCAAGTTAAAGAATTTGGCGTGTCTGGATCTTTCCGAAAACCGGCTAGAATCTCTACCCGAAGAAATCAAGGGTTTGGAGAATTTAACAGATTTGCATTTATCACAAAACGTCCTGGAAACGTTGCCTGATGGCATAGGGAAACTGGACAAACTAACGATTTTAAAAGTGGACCAAAATAGATTAACAATTTTAAATTCTAACATAGGTTATTGTTCAAATTTACAAGAGTTGATATTGACTGAAAACTTCTTAAATGAGATACCTCGACAACTGGGGAATCTAGTTAAATTAACGAATCTTAATATAGACAGGAACACTTTGTCGACGATACCCGAAGAAATCGGAAATTTAGTAGAACTCGGTGTATTGAGTTTGCGAGATAATCGATTGACAATGATGCCAGATACGATAGGGAATTGCAAGAGGTTACATGTACTAGATGTGTCCGGTAATAGGTTACCATATCTACCGGTTACTTTGCTGCAATTGGCATTGAAGGCTGTGTGGTTAAGCGAGAATCAGGCACAATCATTGCTCACATTTCAAACTGATATAGATCCGGTTACAGGGAACACAGTTCTAACGTGCTTTCTACTACCTCAGCAAGAATACCAACCAACGATAGGTGAGTAGTTTCTGTTAATTTGCTTATATGCTCGCACGCTTTATTATATCTACCGGTTATTCAAAAACAGACAGTTAATTAACTGACTAGACATTACTTTGATTGTGGTATTGACATTAATGAAGTAAAACTTTAAAAGTAAAAAAAAATATTGTGACCTTTATAATCAGATTATTGAAGTGAAACTTCTGAAGCGTATGGTAGGAATTGAGCATGCCAAAAATAAACAGTAAAAACAATATTGACCCACACTGCAAGAAATTCATCAACTATGTAGACTATTTTGAACCTAACTTCTTATAAAATACGTATAAATTTGATGTTTTTCATATTTTATTTAAATATTAAATAAAAATTTTCTTTAAGGCTTGGTATCACTTGACGTAATTTCATAGATGTGCGGTGGGGACATGGGGTCCATAACATATTTTCAGTTTTTAAAAGGTTGTCAAAAATATAACATGAATTCAATTGTAAATAATAGTTATTTATTGTATAATTATTTTAGATAGCATTTTATCCACATAAAAATTATAAACGCCCGAGCTTTGCTTTCGCGTTTAATTTTTAAGTGGATAAAAAGCATTTAAAACACACATGGAATACAACGTTTTATCTACAATCACCACATTTGTAGAATCAGAATGAGCAAAAATTAAAAAAAATACTTGTATTCGTAAAATTAAATGTGGATTACCTTATCATAATTACTGGTTGCTATATGTGTTGCTATGATAACAATGGGATAAAGTTACTTTATCCCATTGGTGGATAATAGCTCACTTTATACGCTTCCAAAGTGTGGATGAAAATCCAATTGTAAGGTGATTGGAGATAAAGAGATTTTACAGCATTTTTTGGCGATTATGGGTCTCGCGGAATCTTAGAATTTATTGATTGGTATTAATTTTTAAACTGTCAGCATTTAAAATTGTATACAAAAAAATAAGACAAAAGTTGCATAAAAACCTTTACGAAATAAATAACGAATTTATTTAATATACATATTTAATATTTACTATAAATATACTATTATATGCGATTATATTTATTTAATATTTATAATATGCACAACAAAACTAGGTATTTATGTTTATTCCTTTACGAATCGTATAGATACAATGTATTACCTTAATATGGATAAATAAGCAAGATAATCAACTAAATATATACAGGGTGGACCTGGTGGACATAGAGCGTTACGAATGTTTATTTAAAAAATTACACATTTTAGTAAAATAAATATTTTAACAAAGGATACTTGGTTTAATAGGGGACATCCGATTCGATACTCCCCAGGGGGTGGGAGAGGCGTTCAACTTTTAAGTCTTAAATAGGAACCCTTATATTTTAATTCTGCGGGAAAAGATGCATGACTTTTGTATGTAACATTTTTCTATTTGCATAATTGCGCTGTAATCGACTAAAAAACAAAATAGGAAACGGTACGGCTTTGTTACAGTGCCAACTATAAGCCAACTAGAAAAGTGTAAAAGTGTAAAATTTGAATCTGCAATAACAAAGGGTAGTTATCTTAAGATTTCAAAGTTCTCTCCCTCAACCCTTGAGTGACACATTTCTCGGCTGCAACCAATTCGTACCGTTTTCAATTTTGTGTTTTGTGGATTATAGCCATATCTATCACGCAAATAGAAAAATGTTACAAGTCATGTATTCTTTTCTGCAGAATCCAAATCTGTCAAACATGGGTTCCTATTTAAGATTTAAAAATTGCCCCTCTTCCTTACGCCTTTTGGAGTGGGAGTAAAGAAAATTTTATAGAATCGGATGTCCCCCCTTAAATGAAGTAACTTATGTTATAATAATTTTTTTCTAAAATGGTTAGTTTTATAATAAAAATTTGTAACGCATTATGTGGTTTATCCTATATATTGCGTGCTTGCTTACTAGTCGTATCTCATCAAAGTGTTTTATCCTGAATACCGTTTTATTTTTTAGCTCACTACCTTACTATAAAAGTTTCACTTCAAAAATATAATAATATTTATAACGTGATGTGTGTAGTCGTTCTTCTCTGTCGAGACGAGATTAATCAAATCTTGATTTCGTCTTGATCTCGCTGAGATTCTCGACATACCAATCTCTTAAATTTAGACAAAATCTTGACATGATTAAAAAAATATTTTAAATTTTACACATATTATATAATGTAACATATTTATTAAATAAACGTTTGTTAAAATATTAATTTAATTTCTGTAAATATCGTCTTAATCTCATCTTGATCTCGATCACTTTGGAAAAATATAAATCTCGCCTCGATCTCGATTTTGAGACGAGATCGTGATTTTTCTTGTCTCGACAGAAGCTCTAGATGTGTGCAATAGAGAATGTGGTACATTTGACGGGCCATTGTGTCTGAATTTGTACAACCGATAATTCATACAAAATTGACGTTGATTTGACTTTACGAATAGAATACTTATGTAAAGACAGGATTATGTGGTTGTGCTTTTTTGCTTGTAATTAAATTGTGCACTTGTGGCGTTTATGCTTGCAATTTTGTTAATGACTTGCTTTAAACTGGAACATATGATGTGGTAAATATTTATTTGAAAATGTGAATAATGAATATATTTTTGGTCGTTTCATGTATACAAGAAGGCCTATTTGTTTAGTAAAATATAAATATTTCACTTTTGTACTGATATTACATTTTAAACCTATAACTTAGATATGTGGACCATTCTTTGCAATTTGAATGCCCTTTTATCTAATTTTGTCGAGGCGAAATCAATGAAATTATCATTCTACAAAGCTTTTTGATGTTTAGTTTTTAAGGGAATTTTGCTGTATTTTTTTTATAAATCTTAGAAGCCGTTATCTATTTAAAATATTTTGATTTGACGAGCTATTTAATGACCTTTTTATTTTACAAATTGAAGGGTACGCTTTCTTTACAGTGCCAACTATCATGAAACAAGAAAAGTGTAAAATACAAGTGCTGCGCATTTTTTCGCTTAGAATCTGATTCTGCAATAAAAATTTTGGGTCGCCTTAAGATAAAAGTACCCCCACTGGGTGAGTACTTTTATCTTAAGGTGACCCAAAATTTTTATTGCAGAACGTGGGAACTTCAAACTCTTAAGACAACCTATATTTTTTTATTTCAGATTCAAATTCTACGGGAAAAAATACATAACTTGTGTATTTAACACTTCAATCATAATTAACACTGTAACCAAGGCGTTCCGCACCGTTTTCAATTTATTTTGTTTTGGCGATTACTGCGCTCTCTATCATGCAAAAAGAAAAGTGGTTCATACTAAATTTATGTTTTTTTTCCGTGAAATCCGAATCTTCAGTTAAAATTGGGGGTTTCCATTTGCTAGAAGATAGTACTATCCCAGATATTATTTCAACAGTTGAAAACAATTTTTTTAAATGGGGTCGACAGGGGCCCCTGACCACCTTATGTAGGTATAGTATAGTTTTGATGTTTCCGTTCATCGAAGAGACTTTGCAAGCACTTTATGTCATTTTAGATTTCTATAATCTTTTTTTGACGAATGTGTAAAATTTTATTCATTATTTCTAATATTCTACGATTTTTAAATGTTTTGCATTTCTTGCAGACTTTACTACTTTTTTTGTTGTATTGCACGAGATTCAGTAAATATTTTGTCTGTTGTTAGGCGTTAACAAATATTGTTTGTTTGCATGTTTATATCTCTTTAACTACATTGACCATTTTTTAAAATAAAATATGCATAACTTGGTATATACGAACTATTATTTTAATTTCTATGTTTAAGTATTAAGGACTTATTATTAGCATATTTTATGTTAATTATATTGTTATGGATTTTAAAAAGGACCTTATAGTAAGAAATTTTTGTATTTGAATTGTAGATTGCTTTTTATGGTGGTACGTCTAGAACAGAATGTATAGTACAGTTGTACATCTCTACCGTTTGCTATGTCTCTTTTGCTGCGATTGTTTGTTCTCTTGTTGCTTGTCTGTGGAGGGAGCGCTGCATGTTGCTTATTTAAAGCAGGTACTACAAAGTCTTTTTGTAATCTAAACATTTTTGGCATAGGGGATATTCTTATATGTAATGCTTAATAAAACTGCAGTATCCGATTGTTAACATTCATGTAAGTCTTCAGTCAAGTTAATACGATGCCACGGTTTGGGTAGTTTTTGTTACTCCTGATAGAAATAAATTGGTTATTAATTACTGTAAAACTTTTCTACAGGTTGTCGTGTCTGCTTGGGAATATTTATTTTGTTTTCTTGTAATGCACTCAGAACGCTGATTTAAGTAAAATAAGTGTCCTTGTTCCCTTTTTAGTCTGGCCGCCAGAAGGTGGGATTTTGTTGAAAAGGATATTCCCGCGCAACTCCCACATCCGCTTGAAAATCTGACCGGCTTGGGTCAACATTCAAATGTTTTACTGTACGTTTTGACTGCTCAAAAATATGTCCGAACCAGTAAAACATAGACCAAAGAAAAACATAAATAATGTCTCGTTTATTTATGTTTTTCTATTTACTCCACAACCTTAAGTACCTATAGTATATTATGCACGAATAAAGAAATATAGTATGTATTGTACATTTTCATTCTTTCTCAATTTTTGTTTTGAGGTCTAGTTTTTTTTCTTAATAAAGTTTTTTTGTTTTGCCTTCATTCTTCATTCTTTATTCTTGCATTATATTCATTATTCAATGATTTTTATTTGCTCGCTTGGCAACATCTAATAAAAATTGTCACACTTATGTCGAAACCTATTACTGCTTAAACGCCAACAAAATTATTTCAAACGTCTACATTATCTACGTATGTATTGTAAATATAAATTTGAATATACATACTATTCAATTGTGTATGGCATGCTTTTGATTTTGATGATTTTATTTATTCTCATTTTTTATCTAGCACCAACCGTCCAATAGTCATGCTGCCTTTTATAACACAAGCGGTCGCGCGGGTGACCATTGTCATTCAAATTCTTTTTTATTTTTTTGCCAACCAACATTTGTTTTTTTTTCTTCATATTATGTTATTACTTCAAAATACACTATTTTAGAACACATCTGTAATGTTGTTTTTAATTTATTCATTATTATTTATTAATTATTTCAACAATAAAAAATAGTCTTTTTAAACTTCCGAAAACTGATAGAATCGACTATGTGATAATTTATATAATATAAGAAAAAATAAAGCTATTATGTTTGGTATCACGATTTATTTAGTCACACCATGTCTGCACTTTCGACTTAACCTCGGTTTTCATCAACGTTTTTCTGTAACGTCTGTTGAAGACTGGGTTTAGCCGAGGTAGTTCAGTCACGGTGCCACTGAATAAATCGTGATACAAAGAATAGTAGCTTTATTTTTTCATATTTTAAACTTGAATTTCTATTGAAACTATTTTTTTTAATAGTAACAAAAATGGAAATAAACATGATAAACAGGTGCCGATTAAACATTTTTTGTTGTTTTTGTTTCAATTATAAATCACAAACTATTAAAAAAATAACAAACTATTTATTTAATTATTATAACATAAGCGGCCGCGCTTATGATGTTATCCAGGGCAAAAAACTTAATTATTTTAAAAACTAAACATCTTATCAACATTGCATATATACATTTTATGTTGGTTATTGTATTTTAAGAAGGTATTGAAAGTACCTGTAAAACAACGCTGTGGTAATTTTAAAACTAGTGGATGACACATGTTATCCGCGCGACTACTGCATGATGTTAATTAACCCATATAAAACATACCGTCATAATAATATGACACGTAACAAGAGTGTCAGAAAATTGAAGCTATGTAACGGTATATGAAATTCTTCTTATTGTTTAAGAACTTTCTCATCATATCATTGATATACTAAATATTATTCTTATATTTTCTATCTGTTCTCCTGTTGTTGATAAAATCTTGATAGTGCCTGATACTGCCTGTGCTGCGATGGACATTTCTAATGATAGTGAATGAATGCATAAACTGTGCATTGGACAACTTGCAATATTCACGTTGACTTGATTTTTTATCCGTTTTGCGACTTCTACAAAGCTTTTCTTTTTTTTTTTGCTTCATATTTAATCATTAATGTCAACTAGCTAGTTCAATGACTTGTGAATTAAAAAGTATAAGTATTGGATATCAAATCGAGAAGTGACATACTAAGATTTTTTTATTGTAATTTGAACTATTGCGTATTGACTACAATGGCGTTGAGTTAATGCATGTCTATTTGCTGTAGTAATGAAGAACTGAGCTTTATACGTTACCGCGCTACATTTTTTTGATGTTGTAAATCTTCTACAACATACCGTTACTTCCATCTTTTGAGAATATGTCGATAATTTCTGGCTCGTAGCTTTTACTGAAAATAGTTAATATCTATTTGGTATTATATTATAATAATGAAACTATCTAGTCTGTTATTATTCTTTTAGAAGTATTGTTAAAATTAAAATATTTATTTTGTGCGCCTTGTTATAAAAACTGTTGTCTGTTGCTACTGTTACCCCGTAGGTTTGTGGATACCGGATCGCGCCATATAATATTCTTTCTTCAAGACCATTAGCAAATGTAATAATTTTGAAATCAATTTTAATAATAGGAAGTTCTGATGTATATATATATATATATATATATATATATATATATATATATTTATGTTATTCATACAAGTGATAAAATTCTATATACTCAACAAAATTCATAGATTGCCATGAACTTCAAAATTGTAAATATCAGATGTAAGTCGTTTAACGATAAGTTTTATTTGAAATAAATAAATTCTAACCTCGGTTAGAATAGAAATTCGATCTACTTGTGGTTCCTCACGCTCGCGTTTGGAATCTTCTTCTCGTATCGAATTTTCATACTAATCTTGTTACATAATCTACTATTCCGTGACTTTAACTTGGTTAGTGTGCGAATGCCTAGAATATGTATTGGTACAATATTAATATTTCTATAAAAATATATTCCAAATTTGAAGTTGGATATTTATTTCTTATCATTTTTAAATTTGGTGATATTATAGTTATTTGCGCTACAAGGAACGTAGATATGTTATGACATACGAGGAAGATTATTATAGGCCGAGGTGGAACAGAGTCCTATAATTTCTTCCGAGGATGTTGTTTATCTACGTACGACGTTCCGAGTAGCTTATTACGTATTTTTCCTACCAAAACTAGGTCAAAACTAATCTACTATCAATAATTTTATATTAGTGTAATTTGAAGTGACAGCTAAAACTAACGATTTCAAAGCGAAGCTCCTCATACGGTTTTTGTCAATTATCGGAATTTATACAATTTTTATTATTTTGATAAAATGTATATGTTATTTACATATATACAAGTAAAAAATATATAATATATTCAACAACACATGTACGGTAATTTGTTTTACTTGCTCCAAAAGGTTACTGGCTTGGTAAACAAACCATGCACAACTTATGATACAAGTTACTACGTAAGGTTAACTTACGTTGATGGTACCGGAAAAAATAATGCAATTGAAGAGGTAGCATCATTCTTTACTCAAATCGTTGAGCTATTGTCGAAGATCGCATTATCTCTGGTTTCTATTAAGTAGGGTAGGTAGGTTATTTATAGGGCGGGTTTATGAAAAGCTCAACGATTGACTCAATAATAATGCAAGTTTGGCCGTTTTATTAAATATTTTCAATGTTGGCTTGCCTCGTTCTTGCAGCAGTATATTAAATTGGCAAAGATTTAATTAAAATTATATAAATTACTTTTACGTTTTCAAATAAATATTTGACATTTATTATAAACACAATATTTTTGCACGACTTCTATTCCCATAAAATGTTTTCTTCAAACCAAATGTTTTGATAGCAAGCTTTTTTATTTTACATTCCTGCACCTTGTACATTGTTTTTGCACGTATTTGTCAGCTTCTGATGGTCGCTTATATCGCTGTGACGTGGCACCCGCCCTTTCTAATGGAGCTCTCCGTCTAGATGACCACGAAGATAACGACGACGACGACAATTGGCAAGAGAGGGAGGCTAGCAGGACGATATCGGTAAAATTCGAGGACCCGCAGGACCCGGAAAATCGAGAGGTGAGCACGTTTCTACAACAATTACGGGGGTGGTTAATGCACTGTGTGAATCGTATGAATCGCGTACTATATAGAAGCGACAGCTACTACATGCTCGCTTCGATTAACAATAACAATGTAATATCCGAACTTGAATCTATAGATTAATTTTTTAAATATTCCATATTGCGTTGGTGTTTACTGTATAATATTTATTTATTTAGCAAATACTCTTATTTTCTTAGATTGATTGAATTGCAATCAGTTCTGTACTTAACTTTGTTCTGTCACCATCTTGCCTGCTATATTAATAAGATCTCAAGCGAATATAGGTTTTACTAAATTACCACTTAGATTAATAAAACATGCGTGTCAAGTAATTTTGTTGGAAATGTAAACTGATATAATCATTCTTTTGTCATAAATCATAATATTAAAACACACTTAGCACATTGGTCGGTTTTAGTATAAGCGCACAATTTTATGTATATTCACTTACTCCTATCTTCAGTGCAGATACGAGCATCTATCTGTAAATTATACCAAGATCTAATCAAAAATCAAAGTGTAATACCGAATTGCACGTATCTTGGAATTATTTTAACCTTTATTTATTTGTTTAAAATGATCGATAAAAGGGTAAATGATATTTATTGTAGAAAAATAGTTCACCAATTTAACTTAATATTAAATTGACCTAAGTAGCATTTTGTAGTAGATACGATAGATTTTATACCTTAAAATTGCATTACTGAGTTTTTTCTGTAAAGTTTTTATTGCATATTGCAAAATTAAGACTCTTTGGTTGAAATATATTTTGATTGATTGGTTAAATATATACTGCTACCAAATTAGTGACATCCGTGTAGATTACCTCTTATATTTTATTGGCTAAAATTTTTAAGTTAAATGATGATTGTATGACTATAAATATTGTCTAGTATTGCATTTTATTTGCTACTATTTTAAATTCAGACAATAAAATGCCGTATTTCAAAAACTATAAATAAAACATTGTACAATGTCATTGGTGTCCCGCGCTATACGAGACCGAAACCGCATTGGGCCCTTTATCACACATCATTGATGAAATCGCAGTGGGAGCAGCGATATATTGCAGAAGAATATATTGCAAATCCTAACATTGCATTTTATTTTGGTTGGGCTGTACATACCACCACTATAACTTCCATTAAAAAATTAATCAAACATCTCAAAAATTTAAAGCCTGAAAAAAAAAACTGACTACGACAATGGATTTTACGTCAAAATTATATTTTTTCTGTTTCAATGACTTAAAAATAAACTAAATTGGAGCGGAGCGATAATAGAATATTCTTTTATTGTTTTTCTTGAAATCGAAAAACGATAAAAAAATTTCTTTGCCTACCAATAAAGTCATTTCGCAACATTTTTTCGTGTCAATCTTTTAAATTTTTTTCTAATATTCTTAGTTTCCGAGATTTCCTATAGTTACATCGAAGTTTGGCCAGCCTGTACATAAAACAACTATTTGTGCAAAAAATAATAATGTATTCAACTATGTATAGAACACATGCTTTAACTGTAGGCAATGCATGATTTCATAACAGTGCACTTAGACTAACCAATATCAAAATGGTACTAGTAAGAGCCGAATAAGATATTTTAATATATGAAGACCTGACTTTTATAATACCTTCAGGTCTCTAAATATTCCGCTCTTAAACACTTTTAAAACGGTGAATATTGTAGCTTAGCCGTAGTTTATTTGTTTCAGTATTTTTTTAATTTATAGTAAATTTGATTTTTGTATATTTTAATTCGTAATAAATCACAATTTTAGCATGCGTATATTATGATTTTATTTTAATTTATCTGGTTATTAAGTACCTTTATGTTGTAACCTTTTCCTATTTTTATTATTAATCACCATCCTACAATATCAATTGCATTGTGTGTTTAAGTATTTCAAACTGGCTTTTTAATACATTTCCAACATCATCACCTTATTAGCTTTTAGTTTTTTTTTAATATTTACTTCTAAATTTATCTAAAATCAACAATGACTGGTGATTGATTAATCGACAACCAACTATATAATTTAGGTTTAGGCGTCGGTGATTAATCTCAAAAACAGGACAGAAAGAGACCGACGTTAAATAATGAATTAAGGAAGAAGAACTACTTACTTTCCGTTTGAATGAGTCATGTATTTTAGCGTCGGAAGGAATTTGCCCACACCTCAATATGGACTTGTTACTAGGTGGAACAAATAAAAAAGAATTGTGATTTGCAAATATCTTATAGATGATGCCACTATTTTGTGGCCCTTGTTTACGTAATCTGTGGACCAAATATATTACAAGACCAAAAGTAAACTGTTTCTAAAATACATGGTTGGTTAGATTATTATTTATTAAATAATTAAAATTTCAAAAAACCATTTTATTGGTTTTGGTTTAGTTTATTTTAATTTTTATTCAACATGGCCACCTAGAACTTCAAATGTAATATTATTGTTGTTTCGAATTTATTCTGCTACTTAATGCGCACTTTAAGATCTTAAGCAGTTTCTGATAGTGTTTAGTATAATATGTGTTTGTGTGGCCTTATAAATAATACTAATCCAAACCAGTTAATTTCGGAGATGTTGGGGACTAGGGGTGTTGTTTTCTATTAATTACAAGTTCTCCAAACGGTTGATTTAAAAATTGTCACATGTAACGTAAAGTGAGTTGTGTATTTTGAAAACGGTTTACCTTAAGGTATAATTTTATTATAATTTTTTACTATATTTGACCTAAAGATTACCCACAGCAAGCAGTGATTTTTCACCGCGCGGCATCCATTCTGACGACGGTTTAATTTAAATACATTTAACACTGGTTATGGCTGGTTTGGAGTAGTTTACGGAGAGTAGCGAATAGTTTAGTGAGCAATCGTGTTTAAACAGATAAAATTAGTAGAGTGGTTTGTAAAACGATTTAGTCATCTAAATAGAATTGTTTTGTTTCGTATGAGTAGCCCCCGCCACGTCTCATACTGGCTACTAAACCGTTCCAAACGCGTTGGTTTATTCGTGTACATTAGTATTTGCAAATCGCACCATAAACATGTCGTCTTAGAGCGAAGATGCCAC
Organism: Tachinus sp. AB-2021; assembly: GCA_030264575.1. Classification (NCBI taxonomy): domain Eukaryota; kingdom Metazoa; phylum Arthropoda; class Insecta; order Coleoptera; family Staphylinidae; genus Tachinus; species Tachinus sp. AB-2021. The sequence goes on from JARJEC010120913.1 coordinate 18,990, forward strand.
TATCGACTAAACACTACCACTTGCCCTGTGTCCGGACACTTCTGCTACTAAACCGTTTAGTGATAGGTAGGGCACATGCTACTATACTGGCCTAACCCGAACAACCATTTACGGTGGAATAGAACCAAACCATATGCTTATGTGTACACAAGTAGTAAAACTGATATCAGAGTATTTGCCATATATTATAATGATTTTTTAAATTAAATTAATCTATAAATATTTAACTTAATCTATTAAAAAAATCACTTGCATTTTTTGGTAATCATTTAGATCGCCAATCATTGTTGATTATCTTATTTTCAATGCCTTGACGGGAGGCACGTTATTGCTTTAATTCAATACGCAAGGTCAGTTGGTTATTAATCACTTAATATTGTCAGTTATTAATATACCAATTTTATATTTTTATTCCGTAAACTGAAAATATGAAGGTAAGTGTAAATGTATTTCGTTAGTTTTCTGTTTATTTCTGTTAATTATGACGAAATTTTAAATTGAACAGAAAAAGAAAATGTTAATCTAAATATGGAAAAATGATCTGATTAAATTATTATTAGGTACTAGCTTGTACCCGGCGCTTTGCTGACGCAGAAAAAATAAAGAAATAATAATAAAAGTATGGAATGAAAAGAAAATAATAATATTTATTTTCTTGTTGATAATGAATACATTTATTGACACATAAAAGAGAAGTATCTATAATATTTATTTTTAAGATAACTTGAATTTATTATTCAATTGCTTAACGGTAAAATGCAGTGAAAAAATGTCTTCGCTCAAATTCTCTCTGAATTTCCCTTACAAATCTTTCGGATTGGATGGCGAAGATGTGGTTGAAATGATAGCAAATAATGTTTGAATTTGTCGCTTGCGCATTCGCCTGTCAATGTTGTTTCCTGTTGCTGGTCAGTTTGGAACAAATGAAGCTTTTGGCAAGCTTCTATGTCTGGCATTCTACGCCATCAACCGTGCAAATTTACAAATGAAATAGATCCTTTAACATTAATAAAGAAATAACACTCGGCATTATTTGGATGTAATGTGTAAATACGGTCTAATGCGTCAGACGAATTCAGATTTTGATGACACACATGCGTTGCTTACGTCGTTGGAATTTCTTGGATGTAGCATTCCATGTTTAGTACTTTGGAAGTCCAGCATACAATAATGTTTGCGCAAATTTATCTTCTTCAAATATCGCAAGAATGCTGTAAATATATAGTGTTCGTCTCACCTCGTAAATGAATATACTCTTCTGAACGCAACGATTTTTTGTTTAAGCGAATGAATAACAGATGTTCAGATTCAATTTTGGCATATATGTCGTATCACGTATTGATGAAATAGTTGGCGGCTTTGCAGAATGTGATTTGTGCCATTCTGTATAATAAATAATAATTCATTGCTGATACTTTTTTATTGAGTTGTTGTTCATCTGTAAGAACAAAGAAAGCGAAAGATAATAGAAATATAAATTAAATTTACGAATGTTTGAAAGTTAAAAAGAAATTATTTTTTACATTTCATAATAGAATCATAATATAACATAAAATTATCTGTAATTACCTGTAATTCGATTAGCTTGCATAATATTGAAGTGATAACAGTCCTGTCCCTTCCAAAAGATTATGGGATACTGCAGCATCGTATGAGCGATGTGTTTCTGCGACACGTTCAATTGTATCATTCCCTCGCTGCAGAATAATACGCATATCACGTTCTTCGCCAACTATGACAATTGCAACTTCATTTACGGTAGGTGTGTTGAAGCATCCAGAGTGGTGTTTTGTCAGCTCGTATTTGAATTGCGTAATGATTCGCCGGTAGGTTGTCAATTGCAGTTTTGAATAATCTTATCAATGCATTATGTTGGTGGAAAAATATTTGCAAGTAGCACATAATGTTTAATGTGGCGTTTGGCGCCTGGAATTACATAGAAACGTTGATCAACTTGTGGATTATCGTCACTCATAAAGTAGATTTGTAGAAATATATGTTTAGCGTCTGAAACGGGTAGAAATGAACCAACACGGTAATATATTTGTTTTTGAATTTTTAAAACAGATTTATACTGATCTTAAAAAAAAAACGTTGGCGGCTCCAAAGGATGTCATTTGAAATGCTGAATTATGTTTACCAATGTTCTCCAAAACATGTTTGGAATCTGGTAAATCGCCCGAAAGCAATGACAACAATGGATCAGGTAGTGGATGCAATGTTGGCAATTTAACTTTGCCATTAGCATATTCCTGATGTTTCATTTTTGAACTTAAGCAAACGGCAAAACTCGCACACCTTATTTGTAATTGTAGCTACAATCATATTGAAATGCAGTCAGATTTCAATCAATATGTACTATTCGTCGGAATAAAGTCGAACGTTCCTTTTTCTATTTTCGCGTGTATGTTGGTCCTTGGATTTTGATATCGGTTAAATTTAGAAATATACAATGTAAATGTTTTGTAATAAATTTGCAAATAACAATTATTTGTTCCACCTATGAAAAGAACCCATCTAGGGGATTTTAATTTTTATATAGTACCACAAGTACATATTAATCCTGGGCGTTAATTGCTTCAATCAAAAATATGTGAATATTGCGCTCTCACGGCGGATAGCTGAACCCTGCGACTTCAATGCCATCTTAACTGATATTGGAATATATAATATATTTTTATTAAGTTTATTATTATATTATTAGCATTAATGCGCCACTTGACTTGTTATGACGCATAAAGAGATTTAAATATTCCTGAAAGTGTGAAATATTTTAGACTTTACGGCAGCAAAAACACAATCGTCGTTAACCGAGGTATAGCTCTCAAATGATTGTAACTTTATCTTTTAATTAATTTTATAAATTTTATTTATGGTGAATTGTTTAGAAATGAATAATATCTAAGGCAATCGGATATGATTTTGAATTATCTGCACAACAAATGCTTTTGTTTATGCCAAACAACAATATAAAATATGTTTTTTAAATTTCAATTGCACGCGAAAAGGGATAACTAAAAGAACTTTGATAACAGAGTAGTTTATACCTTTATTTATATGTATACGAAAGCATTTTTTAAATTATTAAATAATAGTTTAATTCTGCTGATAAAAATATAATTTAATGCATTGCTTTTTTTATCTAAAACTCCTTTCATAAACTTCAATTATTTCGTGCATTTGCGTGAGGTAATGTGACATTTTACTTCACTCGTGAGACCCTAAAGAAAAAACTCATTGATTAAAGTACAACCAATTTAGCGTGGCATATGGAAGTGGCAATAGTAGAACGGGACGTATAACACGAAAGAGATCTAAAGTATGCTCAGTGACAAAATCTAACCTAACCTGGCTTAGCATATGATTAAATAATTCTTATTTATTTGTTGTTTTTTGACTAAAATGAATTAATTACATGATTTAAGTTATTTGATTAAAGCATCGTCAAAACTTAAGTCATTCTTCGCTTTACCGCCGGGTGTGCATAATTTAGTTATATATTGTCTATATTCAATGTCATTGATACGGTTACGACTTTCAGTCGTTTTGACGTATCATAATAATTATCAAAGATAACAGGCGCACAATTATCACTTTGGCAAAACTTGATTTATGAGTTAAATTTTGATTTTTGAAAGGACTGTTTTTAAAATGATTTTTGACTTGTGAGTTAAATCATTTTAATGTAAAGAATGATTTATGGCTTGTGATTTAGAGTATTTGTTTTTAAAAATGTCTTGTGACTTGTAATTCAAATTTTGTATTAAAATTTAAATCATTTTGATTTTAAAAATTATTTATGACTTAAAACTTAATTCAATTTAAAGGTGATTTGTGACAGCTTTGATTTGTACAGAATAACAGAAAAATGCTTTTAACAGGAAATTAAGATTTAAAAAAATATTCAAAGAGAAGGAATGCAATATATAAATCTCACAGGTATACAAACAGGTTAAAAGGATTAATAAGTACCAACATTGAGTATGATAAAAACATCCGTGCTCATTTGTTTTGATGAAACATCGCTCGGTTTTGAATAAACTATAAACACAACCTACTAGCACTCTGAGTCAGTCAAAGGACGAAAAAAAGTATGTAATTCCGTTTAAAATTTGCAAGATGGCGTTGTTTTTGTCTACCCTATTACTTGGGTCACACTGTATACAGTGACCGCTGAAAAGTGTGCACCATGAGGGAAACTTTTTTATAAAACACATTCTTTACTAAAAGGTAGTTAGCTTCGTTCAAATATAACTTGATCAGAAAATTGCACAATTTTTCAATAAGATTTTTTTGTCGTGTTAGTTTTGTCTTATTGAACAATTACGTCAAACGCCAGAAAACATTTATTTTTTCTGTTATTTTTATATAGAAATATTTTTATAAAGAAATTTAGCTTTTTTTAAATTTAAGTTGTATGCTCTTAATTTCAAAGTTTAAATTTTTATGTGAGTTTGAGTTTAGCTGCCATAGAGTAAACCGCGTGCGTATATTATACTTTGTCTCTGTGCTGGAATTCCCGCCAGGATAAGTTTTTAATATTCGTTTTCACAACTTTACCCCTATATATTTTAATTAGAACATTATTATCTCCCCTCCGCAATGGCGAGGGGGGAGGGGCAAAGAAACAGGTGATAACCCAGAAAAAAACAAATACAAATTCAAATAAAATAAAACGTGATATACATTTGAAATACAATGGTGAAAATAAGGATATTTCTAAATTACATATCTATGTAATTTACAATTAATGAACGAGTATAAAAGAAATCAATAGGCAGAAACTGGCTGATGGTTGGATTATCTACCTACCAGGAAGCAAATATTGTTATTAGTCACCACCTAGTCAACGAAAAAAATATAATAACTTATATTCCAAGTCATAAATTACCAAGAAAAGGTATTATTCGAGGAGTAGATACCACGATTGATACGGCATTTATTCAAAACGAAATCATCTCCACTAGCGAGGTTATAGATATACGAAGAATGTCGCGCAAAAATATTTTAGAAAACAAAACAGTTGAATATAATCCACGTCAATCAATCGTTCTTACATTTGAAACACGTAATATTCAATCACACGTGTATATTTTAATATGCCGTTTTGACGTCGAAGCATTTATTGAGCCGGTACTTTTGTGTTTTAAACGTTTAAGATTGTCACATAATAGTAGTATATGTAAGGGAACACAGAGGTGTAAAATTTGTCTCGATAATCATGAAGGAGAATGTCCCAAACGTAGTGATAATAAAATATGCGCTCACTGCAAATCGACAGAGCACAATTCTTTTTATAAAGGATGTACGTCAAATTTCAAAGGCAAAAAGAAATTAAAATTATCATAGCAAATAAAAATGTTCCCTTTAAAGAGGCCGAACAATTACAGAAGGAGTCTTATACAAATGTTTTAAAGAGTAATAAATTTGCGGTCTTAGAACATGAAAACTCCTTTCCTATTTTAAATCAAAATTAATAAATGTATTTCAGACATGTTTGAAAAAATTAAACAGTACTCCTCAGATGAATAGGAATAAGTCAACTGAAATCAATAATTCTAACATTATAGATAGCATGGATACATCTAATTCATACTGATGGCTTACAATATCCGTAATGATAGAAGCTATAGTAAAGGTAGTATCCTAATACCGATATCGGACAAATTCGAATATCACAAATCAAAAAGTTAAAAAGTAAGCGAATTTTATTTGGAGACTTTAAATTTTTGATAGCTTAAACGACAAAAACTTTTGAAAATCGTCACTGGTTATTTCTTTTTCAAATTGGAAACTGGTAAAAAATAATTCGAATTATGTAATATTCCAAAACGTGCGATTTTGTAGTATTCTCCAACAGAGATTGATTGATCGATGTTGTCCCAAGTGTCAAATTAACGTTTCCACGGAAATAAATAAAAAGTCATTTAGTAACTTATGACAAATCACCTTAACAAATTAGAAGAAATTCGCTTCCCGGAAAAAAATAGGTTGCGTGATGTAAAAACAACGCTCTGTAGTGTTGTGTTTACACCATAAAAGTATAAGATTTGCACACAAGTTTTAACGTTTCTATTCGACGGTTTACATTCTCAGTAGTAATACAACAAGAGACTAAGAATAATTCAATTTTTTTTAAAGTTTGTTGCCAGGCAACGAAATGGCGAAGCCCTTGTGTAAGGATCAACAAACAAACTTGATGGTGTTAGTTTATAAATTTAAAAATAAGTCGAGTATAAAATAGAGAGCTTTGCAGAGGTTTGAACGAGACCATTTCTTCTTTCACCGAGTCCTGTTCTCCGAATAAATATAGCAGTTTCCATTTAAGATTTCAAAGTCCCCCCCCCCTCCCGGAGGTCCGAGGGGAGCAAGGTTGGCAGCATCAGATGTTCCTTTCAAAACCATAAACTTTTTATTCCGAACACTTTTTGGTCCGGCTTAATGTTTCAGAATTAGTCAGCAATAACTCCAGAACGCTTTGATAGATTTTCTCGCGGCTCCGATGTCGGAGGTCCACCGACGGGGCGCAACTGTGCCCGCATCTAAAGTTTTTCTTTTTTAAAGCGTTGCTCGCCGCTGCTAACCCATCTCCTCCCACAATTTTTGAGGTAGCTCCTCGAAATTAGCCCCAACAAAATTTTTAAAAATTTTTGTCCAGGGCGGTTTTTACGTTTAAAAACTAGCTAAAATTGTGGAAAAATTTGAAATGAGCAAAAATTGTCATTTTTGGAGGACAGTAATTCCGAAACGTGACGTCCGATTGGGATCGCGCTTACGCCGCGTCGGCACTCGCCTTTCGGCAATATTTTCTAGCCTTTTGAAAATGTCCGTATGGAGTCCGGTTTTCGAGATAAAGTCGATGGCAACACCTCTTCTCCGACGAAAAGAGGTCAATTTTCTGACAGCCGTAACTGTCTTGTCCAAAGAGATACGATCTTTTCGTACCTCAAATGCGGTTTCAGGTCGAGGTACGTCCCAGCCTCTGATTCATTTTACGTCGTGTAGATCAAGAACAGGCGACGTTTTTCCTCAAATATTGATCTATTATATATTCCGGAAATCGTGAAAACCGGCCTTTTTTCAGCCGAACACCGAGAATCCGTCTTTGCGCCACGGCCGACTGTTCGTTTTGTTTCTGACTGACCTTCTCCGGCTTTGATGCGATCGAAAGAGGATTTTCGAAATTTCCGCTTCGGATTTTTCAAAAATATTCCGATTTTTCCTAAAATCGCGCTCTCATTTTTTCGAATAGCGAAATAACAATTGAAAAGATTTTTTTCTATTTTTAGCGGTTGTTTTTGCGTTTCCCGCACCAGAATTGGTGGGTAGCCGGAGTTTGGTCAAATTTGAAATCGAAAATTTTCCGAAAAGTGCCCTCGAAAGAGATCGACTAAGTACCACTTCCGGCAGTTTTTAAATTTCCAGTTGTGATTTACGGTGAATTATTTCAGGATCAGTGAAAATTTCGATCGATTCCGGGAGGGTCGTCAATATCCGGTTTTCCGGTCCCTGAGTCGTTATTTTTCTTGCGATCCCGAATGTTTGAAGTCATTTGGTCGGTCGACCAACGTTCCGAATATCGAAAATCCTCTTCGAGAACGGAGCGTTCTCGAAATATCGACGACGACGTTTTTTTGTTTTTCCGGAAAATCTTTGGTGTAAATTGCTCGCATAATTTTAGTCGGGCAAACCAAATTTAATTTATGAAGAAGCAATTAAAAAAAATGTTATTTTCATTTTCGTGTTCCCGGCCACAAACTGAGCTTGGATTAAAATTTTGAAAAAAAAAATGTTTTCAAAATTATTTGAAAAGGTTTGGAAAAACATTTTTGACAAATTTTGAAACAAAATTTCAAAATTTTTGATTCGCAATTTAAAAAGAATTTTTTTTTGTTAAATTTGAACGTGTGGATTCATTTTAAGTGAGAATGGCGAGTTTCGCAAAGGTATAAGATTCCACACTTTTGCAACATATAATTTTTTACCGTTTAGTGAAAAGAATTTAATTAAGTTTGGTTTTTATTTACGTGCCGTTAGCCACAAAGTGAGCTTAGATGCAAATTATTGTAAAATTAAGATTTTTTTAAACAAACTTTAGGTCATAATCTAAAACTACGGCTAAAATTACGGCAAAAGTTTAACAAACAAACTTTAGTTCTTAAACCAAAATCACGGCAAAAGCTTAGCAAACAAACTTAAGTTTTTAAATCAAAACTACAGTAAAAAATTAGCAAACAAACTTTAGTTCTTAAACCAAAACCACGGTAAAAGTTTAGAAAATAAATTTTACGTCGTTAACCAAAACCACGGTAAAATTTTACAACAAACTTTATTTCAGAAAATAAAACAATGGTCAGAGCTTACAACAAATTACACACATTATTTAATTAAGAATTATTTGATTTAACAATGCGCAAGAATTATTTGTTACAATTAATTGTACACGTTAATACTTCCTTCAATTAATTACACACATGTTATTTAAATAAGAATTGATTGATTTTATACAGGTATTATTGCTTATAATTAATTGTTTGTAAAATACCTGTAATATTTTATAAATTAATCACACACTTTAATATTTCTTTCAACAAATCACAGACATATTATTTTTTTAATTAACTTAACTTAATTTGAATTAATTTAATTTAACTGCTATCTTGAACAGATAAATATTTATTAACAAAAAAAAAACAATAATTCAGAAATAATATAAAAATTTGAAATAATTATATATGTTCTCATTTATTTATGAAAAAGATATTCTCTGCCAGTAAATTCCAATGTGCCTTTCCATGTTAGGTGGGGAAAGTGAGTTTTACGATACTCCGAGCTATATGTTTCACTTTTTTGAAAAGTTTTTCACCGTTTGGAACAGAATTTAATTTTGAAAATATGAATAAATTCTTTTTAAAATAATTTAGTTTTCAATTTTGCGTTCCTGGTCACAAATTGAGCCCGGATGCAAATTTTCGTCAAATTCGGGGAAAAAAATGACAACATTTAAATTTATGGGTTTTTTTCATAGTGATTTTTACATTTTTCAAACACCAAAAGTATTTGCGCCGGTATAAGATAGAAATTCTAAAAAATTCTGAGGCATTTCCATTTTAGTAAGTTTGAGGATTGTGTTTCAACTTAAAATCTTCATCGGTCGCACTGCGCAAAGTGCTCTTGAGATTTTCTAAAATTATTGAACATAAATGAACTGCGTCGACGATGTGTAAATATGAAACAGACAATGTCTGCGCATCGGAAAAGGTATTATTTCTGAATTGTTTTTTTTTTAGTTAATAAATATTTATCTGTTAAAGATAGCAGTTAAGTTAAATTAAATAAAATTAAAATAAGTTAAGTTAAATTAAATTAAATTATGTTAATTAGTAAAAAAATACTATGTCTGTGATTTGTCGAAAAAAAGTGTGCGATTAATTTATAAATTAGTACACATATTTTAAAACAATTAATTGTAAGGAATAATGCCTGTGTAAAATCAATCAATTCTTATTTAAATAACATATATATATATATATATATATATATATATAAAATTATTTGAATAAAGTATTAACGTGTACAATTAATTTAATTGTAATGAATAAATCTAGCGCATTGTTAAATCAAATAATTTTAAATTAAATAATGTGTTACTTGTTTAAAACAAATTACTTTTATATTTTCGAGAATTTTTTAATTTGGGAAGATTATTTTTCTCATTTGGATTAGTACTTTTCAAATTAACACACAGTTTAGACACTGACAAAGCAGAAAACTAACAACAGTATTTAAATCAGACACAATAGGTTACCGCTATAAATAAGTTTTTACCGTGGTTTTGGTTTAAAAATTAAAGTTTGTTTGCTACGTTTTTCCATGAATTTGGTTTAAGAACTGAAATTTGTTTTCTAAGCTTTTACTGTGGTTTTGGTTTACGAACTAAAGTTTGTTTACTAAGATTTTACCGTGGTATTGGTTGAAAAACTAAAGTTTGTTTGCTAAGTTTTACCGCGGTTTTAGTTTAAAAACTAAAGTTTGTTTGCTAAGCTTTTACCACGTTTTGGTTTAAAAACTAAAGTTTGTTTGTTAAGTTATTGCCGTGGTTTTGGTTTAAGAACTAAAGTTTGTTTGCTAATTTTTTACTGTAGTTTTGATTTAAAAACTTAAGTTTGTTTACTACGCTTTTACCGTGGTTTTGGTTTAAGAACTAAAGTTTGTTTGCTAAGTTTTTACTGTGGCTTTGGTTTAAGAAATAAAGTTTGTTTGCTAAGCCTTTACCGTGGTTTTGGTTTAAGAACTAAAGTTCAAATTTAACATTTTTTTCTTTTTAAATTGCTACTGAATTTAATCAACAAGCTTGTTAATGAAAGTGATTAATAATCGAGATATTTTTTAATTATCTAAAATAATTTAAATTTGTCAAGTTAATAATGCAAATATTTTTTTAATAATATAAATATACAGCTTATTACTAGCAACGCAAATTGTTACCATTAAAAACACCGTTGCATCACTATGTAACAAAGAGCTATATCAACGGAAATAGTTAGTTAATCAATTAGATTGTTAATAAAGGCAATTAATAATCGATACTGTTTTAGCTTGAACCTGGAATTGGTTCTTAGCACACTATTTGACTTCTGACCCGACGTGTTCGTTCGCTCGGGATGTATCCGTGAAACAAGAAATGTTCAAACCTACTCTTCTAGTTCCCGGCCTCTATGAGAAGATTTTGCTTAATTACGCATTCCTCACCCGAATGTAAAAACACGGTTAATTTTTTATTAGAGCCATGGCCATTGAAAAAGGTGGTGAATGTGGATTTGAAGTTGTGCAATCGTGCGTACGTAAATAAATCTCTATGGAATGCCGAAAAGTGTGGGATGAGACCACCCATTCATCAGTACCTATTGTTTTAAGAGGCAGTGCTAGAAATGAAAAGAAGCGTGCATCTCGTGAAGTATATGGCCTACTTCGTGATGCCCGCTATAATTACTATAATTGATACAATCGCTATCGATAAGAACTAACGGTTAACATCACCATCCTGAGTATTTGTTTTTATGTTTTGCACTATCAGTTATTATTGTAATTTTATTGAGGAAACGGATGGCAACGTTAAAATTAATACAAACGAGCAGGAAGAATTACAACTGTTGCATGTAAAATTATATTGAACTTGTTTCCCTTGTAATGTTAGAAATTATGTTTGGCTTATCTACATAATTTGTAAGTCGTAGATAATTAGCGCATTTTAACAGCTAATTTTTGTGTAATATTGATTTTGTATTGACTTTGATTATTGTGAATTAAATTTACTCAAACAATTTGTCTAAAATTGATAATAACTTACTTAACATTGATTATATAAATACAAATTCATTAAATTTATCTAAATAACAAGCATGATTTATTTACAAGAGCAAGTCAGTGGTTGTGTGCCTGCAACCACTGACTTTGACTTTATGATTTACAATGTTTACAATTTTGTTTTTGCTTATTTTAATTTGCTTATACCGGGTGGACCACATAAAGCGTTATAAATTTTTATATAAAAAACTATGCATTTTACGAACAAAATATTTAAACAAAATCTACTTGATTTAATGGGGACATCCGATCTTATAACATTTTCTTCACCACATCTCTGGAGGGAGTGGCGAAGGGGGGAATTTTGAAATCTTAAATAGGAACCCCTATTTTATATACAGATTTAGATTTTGCGCAAAAATACATACTTTTGTATATAAAATTTTTCTTTTTTGCGTAAAAGATGTAATCGACAAAAAACAAAATTGAAAACCGTACGGCTGGCGACTTTGTTACAGTGTCAACCATCGCGCAATAAGAAATGTGTTAAAAGTTACGTATTTTTTCCCGTAGAATCAGAATGTGCAAAAAATGAGAGTTATCTTAAGATAAACAACTCAGGCAGGGGTTGAGGTAGGGCATTTGAGATTTTAACCACATTTTTTATTGCAGATTCTGATACTACGGAAAAAAATATAAACTTTTAACATATTCCTCGTTGCGCGATAATAGGTACTTTAACCAAGCCGTACAGTAACTTCGAAATTGGCTTACTTAAATCGTAAATGTAAAGCTATTCGTATTTACATACGAACTGAATATAATATGGATTGTCATATAACGTCGCTTATATGAAATTAAAATTAATAAATATTAATAATTTTTTTTTCTTGTTTTAAAAGTAATACTATAATTTAATCATATCTTATCATATCTTATCATATAATATTATTGATACCTACATTGTAATATGTAATATATTTTATGTGATAATAATTTCAGGTGTAATTATTTATTTAATTGATTTGGCTACCACTCAACAATAATATAACCTGAAAGATCCATTTTTCCTTCACATTATTCTTAATTGTTGTCGCTATTAAATGTATTTTTGTATACTAAAATATTTTGTTACTAATAATAAAATGAAAAATAATTGTACTATCTATAGTATTAAAATAGATCATTTTAAAACGCTTGAAGAAAAAATGTATTATATCAGGCTATATTCAATATTTTGACTTACATTATTTTTCTTTTTAGACACCTTTTGTCCGTCAAAATACACCTCATCCGCGTGAGTTAAAAGCTAAAGCTCACAAACTCTTCTCCAAAGGTCAGAATTCATTAGAAGAGAGCGAACTTCAATCTACAACTGAAAATTTGCCGGTCGTGGAGGCCATCAATCAAATCGTAAATGTTGCAGAAGTACAACAGCAATTGGATTTGCCACCAACACCAACACCACCGCCCTTTGGAAATGGAAATGAAGAAAGCAGTGATCCAAGCGATGATACAGACGATGTAAGTTTATTCATATCGAGTGTTAATAACATTGTCATTATCATATAGTTCTTTCACTGATTTATTAACTAAACAAGCATGACATTATATTTAAACGGATGCTTAATAATAAAATATACATTTAATAATATATCTCAAGCATGTCATTGTGAGTAATAAAATATGATGTCATGTCATTTATCTTTGGTGAATAGTATTTAATTTTTGCAAGTATGATTGTGAGAATGTGTGGTGTGTGTATAGGAATCGGCAAGGAAACGGGTCGGATTCACAGGTGAGGTTCCCGGAGTAGAGGAGCCGGACACCTCGCGACCGATTCGACTCCATCGCCGCGACACACCTCATCATCTCAAGAACAAACGAATCAACGCCACCATTGACAAAGACAAAGTGGCTTCTATTATTGCACAGGTCTATAATTTCCTACTTTCTTACGCTTTAGAATGCTCCATACTATTTTTACAAATTCATTTAATTTAAATGTACTATGATATGTGCTATTATATGACTTAAGAATGCAATGGAGTGTTCTTTCTACAAGAATTATGTTTTTATCTATTTGTCCGCTTGCTTGTTGCATGTCTTCTATCGCAGCTGTAGATCAGAACTAAATGCCTTGCAATGTGTTAAATCGTCATTGTCGGTGTATAGAAATAATTTATGTTTTTGTTCATATTATATAGAGGGTGTACAAAATGGCAGGTAAGGATTCTTTGCAAAATGCGAAACTAATTAAAAAATTTGTCTAATTTCTTCCGCAATTTGTTATTAACAAGGAAACCACTTCGCCGTTTTTGTTTTCGGTGATTTTAATATAAGAAACTGCAATTGCGGTTTTTTTTTACTGAAACCCAACCCACCACAAGTGATTTTCTCAAAAGTTTAGTTAGCGAATTATATATGTATTGAACATTGGTGGGCTCATTCCTTAATCAACAATCGTTGCTATACCGTAAATAGCTACATATGTTCTACTAGCGTGCGCGAAAGTAGAGTTTGAACGTGTTGCCAAGAAAAGAAAATCGCACAGTGGCTTGGCAACATGTCGGTTTCAACCAGAAAAATAATTATCCTTCCACAGTGACATTTCAAAATTAACTTTAAATCCACTTTAATCGATTACACCGGGGAACAATTCTTAACACAGTTTCTATTATGTACGATTTTTAGCTGTTTTAAACATGTAGTTAATTTTCTATTACTGCCCACTCGGCAGGTTGTAAGAATATGTAGTAGATGGGGATGTTTATATGATGGATTGCTATTGATGAAGCATCAGGCAAGAATATGCACAAATTAAGTACTCCAGGAAAATTACAATTTTAGTTAACTTAAGTGTTTATTTGACAAGGAAAAGGCCAGAAGTGAAAATTTGTACATAACCTAACATGTATGTTTATCGTTTAATAAAAGAACTTGACTATTTGTATGAACACGATTTGACTTATAGTTACTTTATATAGCATTTGTATGAATAAATCATTCTCTATGAACAATATATTTTTCTACTCCCCTCTTGTTATAGTCACTTTTATTCATACCTAACTGAATTGATAATAAGTATTATATATCCACAATTGTGTGGATATGAAATTCAAAAAACTAAAAGCTTCTACCTCATAATGGGTTATATTGCCGTTTGTGTAACTATTCTATTTTTTTAAAGAATACACACAAATTATTTTTAATTTTCCATTTTTTTTCGACTCCAGGTAATTCACTTGAATGTCTTAAACAGTTATCCCTTCTCCATGGAATCAAAAAAGTATCGAGAATAAGCAACCCTAGTTAGTGGTTTCATTTTACGCAATAACTGTGTTTATCAAAACAAGAAACAATTGACAAACTTAAAGATTAGTCTGATTTTATTGAATTATACAATAATTTACATTTTTGTTAATAATAATTTAAACAAAATTGCATATAACAAAATTTAGTATTAGATGTGTCTAACCGCAGAAGGGGCGATAGCTGTTGGAAAAAATATTCTGTAGATATTCCAAAGTGAAATTATATCAATAAAATGTCCTATACAGTTATTTGTTGATATGTTACCATATTCCATAACATACACACAAAGAAATATTTTTTTCCAAAATTTATTTTTTCAAATACAGTAAAGTAGGACCAAATGAACATCCATTGCCGTTGAATGCAATTTATAGAGTTATAATGATTATTTCTGGTAATTATCATAGATTTTTATATATAATATAAAGCATATGCTATAAATTTCATTTAATTTATATATATATATATATATATATATATATATATATATATATATTAATATAATACAGATGAAAAAAAATATTTATAAATACTATTAAATAAAAAAGCGACTTTTATATAAACAATAGTGACATACCTTCAAGTAATTAAAACGTTGATAGAAA
>JARJEC010120941.1:0-11418 GCA_030264575.1 Tachinus sp. AB-2021
ATAAATTTAAATTTCTGAATGTTTTTAAGAAACGACCAATGAAAAATGCTGTAATCTATTTGTATCTTAATGGACAATTAATAATCTCAACTATTAAAAACATTCAATCGCGATCGCTTATTAGTGCGTTGAGTAGTTTTGATTATTAATGGCCTTTATTAACAGACTAATTGATTAAATAACCAATTTGTTGACCCTTCATTAATGTCAATATGAATGATTTTTTTTTTTTGCTAAAAAAAGAAGATATTACTGAACATCATTAATACACTCTTTTTATTACGATATTATTTTTAGGATTTCGACATTTTTACAATGTTTTGATTATATTACATTATATTAAGTTGACAGATTTAAATTATTTTACGTCAAGTTTAATATCAATCCAAGTTAATATTGTTTTGATAATTGTAGATTATTCAGAATATCAATTTTTTTTCACAAAATTTAGATTTTTTATTTTACGTTTTTAAAAGTAATGAACAAAAATTATAATCAACTCGTATGTTAATGTGTAAATAATAATCTCAACTATTAATAAACTAATTGATTAAATTACTATTAAGTACTAATTTTTAATTAAAGTAATACTTTTGCTATACAATTTGCAAATATGAGTAAAATATTAGATTATTTGTAAATTTTATTACGTTTTCAACACATTTGTAATAAATATAACTTGTATATTAAAAAAGCTGTGTGATTTTTGCAAGAAGATTCCGCGAAAACAAACCATCTAGAGCAGTGAACACTGTGATTTTTCAGTATATTTACAGAGAAGGGACTGGCCTTATCAAGTAATAACATCTATTATTTTTTATATTTATTAAAAATTGATTTTCATAAGAAAACAAAGTTTACACATTTTATGTAATAAATGCTAAAATTGTTTGCACTTAAATCAGCAAGTTAATATCTTAAAGCTCTTCAAACATTTCCTCAAATTTTTTGCTTAAATATTCTCATTTGTGCAATTTAAAAAACCTTTTTTTTTAATCTGCACATTTGAAAATACCAGGAATACTTTTCGTACTAAAGAATAAATTATATTTTTTAATATAATAGTTATAATTTAAATAATAAATGTTCTCACCAAGTCAAATGAACGATTTTTAAATAATAAATTGTTTTTAGATTAAATAAAAATCAAATAGCATTTCCTTTGTACATTATGTTAATAGAATTACCCAAGATGTGGAAATAATTCTTATACTTGCAAAAGAAACACAGACACAAAAAAAAATTTAGTATATAATTTGTGATATTTTTCTTTTGTAAATAACAATTTTATTTATTTGTACAGATTAAATAGTTTGGCTCATATGACGAGACTCGAGCAGGTGAAAAAGGAAATTGATTCGACCGGAAGTTACCAATTGGCCGAAACAGAACTCATCTACGGTGCAAAGCTAGCATGGAGAAATTCAGTACGTTGTATTGGAAGGATCCAATGGTCTCGATTGCAGGTTGGTGTTTTTAGTTGGAAACATATAATAAAAATATATTGTATGCGTAGAAAATCCTAACTTGAGTATTATGCAAAGCTTTATTTCTGCTAGGATGATCGGTAATCTCTTCAAAAGCTATGTCACGACATTCGCCCTTACACCCTTGTACCAGTGTTAAGGAAGCATCAATTTTGCATGTTATGTATTCAGGAACATTCCAAACTGTCTATTATCTTCATATAATGCTTAATCATTACCATTACCATAACACTATTTGTCACGTTATTATATATTTATTATTCATGTGATGCCGAAATATAAAATTTAAACATTATTTTATAACAAAAATCCTTCAAATAATATTCACATTATATTTACGCTAGAAACAGATTTCTCGGTTTGCTCGAACAATCCTGCAATATACATTAAGGGATGTCAAAACGAGTTCAGTTAATGACCGCAAATCCAAATGTCAATATAAGAGGGAGAAATAGGAAGGAGTTTGCATTAGATTCAAATAGGTGATTTAAAAAGACGCACACTTGAGTTCGGAAAGATTTGTGTGGCTGTGTGTGTTTGAGAGATGTTTTTCATGGTTAGTTTACTCCCAAAGTCTTTTAATCTTACGGATACAGGTACGTAAGCTCTAGGATAAGAAGGAATTGGGTTTCTTTCCATTAATGCGAGACTATATTCTACTGATCTGCGGAATTCTTTTTGTATAATTGCCTCAGGTCTAAATTCCAATCTATTAGATTTTTATAATACTCCGCTTTTACTTACATTCTATTAATATCCGTAATACTTTCAGTGATGTTGACACCATAAAATGTTATGAATTCTTAATATTTGCTTTGTACATTGCGCCTACTCATGAAAATCTGTATCGTAAGGGTGAAAATAAAAGCTCGAAAAGATTTAAATTTCAGATAAGCTTGTTTACATATTTTTTTAAACACTGCCGTGCATGCAGGAATCGAAAAAATATATTACAAAACAAGGTGAACTTGCACATAATCGGGTGGGAAACTGAGGACGTTTTGATGCGATAAAATTTGCTTATACAAATTTAACAAATTTTTATCAAACACACGTTCAGCAGCCGAATATTAACTTTTATTATTTTATCAATTTTATTTTATCAGAATATTAAATACAATTAAATAAATTATAATCTCTTTATTTTAAGGGTTTATCAACTACCAACGTCTAATGCGCTTTACAAATGAATGTAATAATTTAATGTACCATTAACTTGATGACTTAGCACTTTTTATTATGTATTATACTAATTTCATTAAAAAAACAACGGACAGGTTGTCACCGAATGAAATTTCTGTTAATAGCAGTGAACAAATTTTTGTGATTATTTTATTACTTTATAATAATTCAATAATTTTGCAGTAACTTATAAATAAAATAAAATAAAATGGCTTCCTCTAAATAATTATACTTGTGTATTACATTGTCATCACTTTAAGAGCAGATACTGATTGAAACCAGTAACGTTTCTAATTTGTTATTATTATCATACAGAAATATACATCTTTATACTTATTATATTATATGTACATCTCTTAATTTTTAATCATATAGAGATACTTAGTAAGCATTTATTTATTTTATACATAACTAGTGCATCATACATAGTATAAAATGACATATACAACAAAACACATAGTTTATAACATTAATAAACAATAATAGTTAAAATGTACATTTATTTCATCGCAGGATAAAATAAATTTATATATTAACTATTATTGTTTATTATATCACATTCTTTGATTTCCCGGACTCATTTCATTCCACAGTCTACAATTTTTGTAGAATTTATTCAAATTTATCAACAAGCTTGTTAATTATAGAGATCATTAGTCGCCATTAACACAAGTATTCGTTACATTTGTATGATGTTGTTAATCGATCTCGGTAAGGAAATTCAAATCAAATCTCGACATGATTGGTTGACATTAAACTTGACGTAAAATAATTTAAGTCTGTTAACTTGATATTGTAATTGTTTTCAAGTTTTTTTCCAACAAACTTGCTCACAAGATGAAATGAAAACGTTGTACGATATACGTCCGGCAAATGATTTTCCACAGAAGGTACACGTTTCGAAATTTGTGACTCGGCTCCTTCGTCGGCCCGTCATTTGTTACTGTAAAACCTCATTTGTACGACATATAACGTAAATAACTATTGTATTATTTATGAATTGTTGAAGTTTTGGTTATAGTCTCTCTGTGAGCTTTTAATAATATTATGATAGTAGCAGTTGGCATTAATTAATTCATTTTAGGTTGGGTTTGTAGGATAGATTAGGTTAATTTAGAATAAGTTTGCATTTATTATTAATAGTAATCGACCGAAAGTTTCGTTTTCGGTTTCCGTCAGATTCGGCTATTTGTTGAGAACTAGCGTTCAAGAACGCGTGGCTACGTCGACTGTTTCACTTAGCAACATTGAGCGTATAATAAAAGAAATTAAAAAAATCAAATTTTTAAATCAACTATTAACGTTTCTTAAGTTTTCTAAGATCCGAAAAACATATTTCGTAGAGAATGTATGCCGAGGTCTTACTATAATTTTTAAAGACCGTCGCTTTTTACCGGTATAAAAAAGTTTTTTTTTCAAACAATGTTCGGTTAAATCTTAAATTATTATCCGGATTTCAATAACAACAACACCATAGAAATATTTATATATGATTGCATCTTAAACATCTGTTTCCATAGTATTTAATTAAAATGGAATTGTTGGAAAGGTTTTTTACTTCATATAATTCTAATTTTTATAGTAAGATTTGCTTTTGTGATTTTAAATTCATCTAGATCAGTCATGTTTCAGAAAAATACTAGTAAGCGTATGTGTGTGTTACCTAATGATAAGTTATTGAAATTACTAGCGTACTTAACTTCAAAATGAGTAATATTTATAAAAGTTATAAGAATTTGATTATTCGTTTTTCAAGATTATTGATCAGATTAAAATCCACTTATAGGATAGGGCAGTCAAAAGGGCGATTTTGAAACAACTGTTCAACAAAATGGCATTGTTTTTATTTTAAATTATGTACATAAAAAGCATTTAAGAAAGTTTAAATAAGTATTACATAAATATATCTACACTTTAAAAATAACTCCAGCAATATGAAATATATCGTTCGTTCAGAAAGGAATATACGTACACCGGACCTAACAACGTGCGACTCTTTCTTAAATTCAAATTTGCTGCGTAATATGATGAATAATTCCAAACATCGACTAAAATAATTTCTATTGGTGAGTTATTTTTAAAGTTTAGTTACATCCTTTAGTAATACTTGTTTAACTTTTCTGGAATGCTTTTTATGTTATTTAAAACAAAATTTAGAAAAATTGTTACCGTTTTTACAGCCTTTAAAAAATTACTTTTTCGGCTGCCCCACCCTATGCTTGTATGAAATTTACATCTTTGTTGTAAAGTGCGAGTAAAAATACTATAGTTATTATTAATAAGTAATAACTGCATAGACATATTTTTCTATTTTAATTATTAACTACATTTATTTATTGTTATTGAGCGAAAATAATAGTGACACATGGAATTAATCCCTTTATCTTATTGCCATGCAAATTAAGTAAACGCAACCATTGTATAGTGCCATCTGTTACGTGCATAAATTCAGATATTCATTAACCTTATACGAAATGATATGATAGATATTAATTTTAATGAGTCAAATGATGTGGTTTATTTCTTCATTTGTATGTGCGCTCATATATTCTTTGTTTTTTGTTATAATCTCCCTACACAAATAGAATACAAATGCCGTTTTCTCTCGAATAAGATTACAAACCCTATCTTTCGTAAATCCCTAGTTACATATCTTAAGCACGTCTGCCCACGAACGCGCAAATTATTACTTTTTAATTAAGAGTTAATAAATAATATAAAGTATTATTAGTTTTTGTTATTATCAACAAAGATTAAGCAATAATAATTTTATTTTGTTGTTATTTGCAGGTTTTTGATTGCCGATATGTAACTACAACCAGTGGAATGTTTGAAGCATTATGCAATCATATAAAATATAGCACAAATAAAGGAAA
Source organism: Tachinus sp. AB-2021 (assembly GCA_030264575.1). NCBI lineage: Eukaryota > Metazoa > Arthropoda > Insecta > Coleoptera > Staphylinidae > Tachinus > Tachinus sp. AB-2021. The sequence continues at coordinate 5,546 of JARJEC010120941.1, forward strand.
TGTAAGGTGAGAAAATCCGGCAAATTGCACCCGTTTGAATTTTAAATTTCTCAAATACGAATGTACCTCGCATGAAGTATGTGCATTATGCTGCAATGAATCGTATTGTCGAGTGTGTGATGTGCATGAAGCAACAAAGTACTTAACTTCTTTTTGTATATCTTATTATTCCTTTTAATATAAAATATGTACTACTTTCTTATACGTAGTTTACATACAAATATTTATAACTCTTTTAACAATATTAAAATCACATTCATATATTTATACGAATATTTGAACTTGTTGTATAAATGATTTATTAAAAATAAGATTTCCCTGAAACTCTTATACTTATTCAAATTATATGTCAATATAAATATGATTATATATGAACCTAAAACTACAAGAAATTTAGCATTAATATTGTATTTATAATCAGATCCGCAATTACGATATTCCCCCAAAGAACAGATGGGAAACATGACTACAGAGTTTGGAATCCTCAATTGATCAATTTTGCTGGGTATAAACAGCCCGATGGGAGTGTCATCGGCGACCCACAAAATATTGAATTTACAGGTGAGTTGTATTGTATTATATATCATGTTATCTATGGGCACCTTTCAAGCTACTATCTTAATACTATCTTAATATATCTAATTGGGCTTAAATATCTATACCGTTTAATACATTACAGCAATAATTTGCAGTAGAATTACAATATATGATATATCAAACGGATAATTCTACTACTTGTAACTTTAATTTGTATAAAAATGTATCTAAATTTTATTTGCTTCAACTTTACATACAATTTAATACGTAACGTTTGCAGAATGACCTTCAGCAACGATTACATATTAGATTACGCTCCGTTTTTCCTCTGACACTATAAAATTCAAATATTATTTTATCTTTCTCTTACAGAAGTTTGCATGAAACTGGGATGGAAAGGGGCAGGCACCATGTTCGATATACTGCCGTTAGTGCTTTCGGCGAATGGCCACGATCCCGATTATTTTGATATTCCTACTGAGCTTATAATGGAGGTTTCTCTCAAACATCCAACGTGAGTATTTCTTTTTTATAGTTATTTTAGCATACTACAAATTAAGTCGTTATATTGGAAATCGCGAATCAGTTGTTTTGTTAGTTATTATATTATCATTGTGAAAATAATTGTTTCTTCAGTAAATAATTTACTTTTGTAATTATTAATGATTGCAGACTAGATTGGTTTGAAGAATTAGGTTTAAAATGGTACGTACTTCCGGCGGTATCCGGAATGTTATTCGATTGTGGCGGACTACAATTCACCGCTGCACCTTTTAATGGATGGTACATGAGTACTGAGATTGGTTGCAGAAATTTGGGAGACACTTACAGATATAACATGCTCAAAGTAATACATTATATTTAGTGACATTTTTGCGTATATTTAACTAAAAGTATATATTTTTATATTTCAGGTCGTGGCACAACATATGGGCCTTGATACAAGGTCTCCAATTTCTCTATGGAAGGATAAAGCAATGGTTGAATGTAATGTGGCAGTTTTACATAGTTTTCAAGCCAAAGGAGTTACCATTGTGGATCATCATACAGCATCGGAATCGTTTATGAAACATTATGAAAATGAAGTGCGGTTGCGAAATGGCTGCCCGGCGGATTGGGTTTGGATCGTTCCGCCATTAAGTGGAAGTGCTACGCCAGTGTTTCACCAAGAAATGGCTATGTATTACATGCTGCCCTCATATGAATATCAAGTATGTTGTTGAAATCAAATAATTTACTAACTTTTGATTGAAAATGCATTTTTTTTTTAATTACTTTGATCTAAAAACCTAGTAAACTGTTTTTTGTTAATTTTAAATACATGCTAGAAAGAGATAGTTGTATTAGTTTTTCATATTTTTAACATCTTATTTTTGATTTTTGTGTTATCATTATTACTTGTGTTTATAAGTCGGAGTTATATTTTTATTATACTTGCTTATTCACATAGAATATAACAAAAAAAAAACAAAAACAAAATTATGTTGTACATGGTAGCAAAATTTGAACGTAGCCTATAGTATCTTGGAAAATAAAAATGCTACATGAATTCTGATATATTAATTTTGAATGTTAAGTTTGAATGTTTTATGGAAGTTAAATATTCTAATTTAAATGATTGTTGTATAATTCTTCTCTAATTGGTTTATTTTTTAAGTAATGGAAACATGACCACCACATTTTATGAGCATTTTTTACGTAGTCAGTATTATTTGCAATTTTAAATTTTTGATTTTTTTTTTCAAATGGAAATTATAGTGCGCTATATTTTTACAAAATCTTGAATTTTATCTTTTTAAATTTGGGAGGTTATTTCAGCTGGAGATAAACTTTCAAATGATAGAATGACGTCTAATCTTTTGAAATATTTATCTTTATAATTTTTTACATGATGATATAAATAATTGCTTATAACTGTAATGACCGACCTTACCGACACAACTTAAATCGACAATTACTAAAGTCACATTAAAGCTAACTATGACAATTTGGTTTCATCTCACCAGTCATTTGAAACAGTAACTTAGTTCAATTTCCAAACTATGGAGCGGTACCCCATATTTTTGTTGAAATACATTATAACATCATCAATTATAAGGTTCCGTTCGAGTTATCAGGTAGATAGAACTAATAATCTCGGGGACGGCGCTGTACACTGGTACTGCTTCATTAACGCATAAGATTTTTATTATCTTATGCTCAATGCTGTAATAATATTTATACATATCTGAATATATCTGAAGACCAAATAAACGACGAAGTAGGACAACCATTTTCTTACCGTAGTTTTTATTTCATTTTCAATAATTTTCGGTTACATTCTTTTAAACTTTTAGGTTTGATGAGTTTGACGTGCAGTTCCGAAGATCAAGACAATTCAGAATGTAACAAAATGTGAATGCATAAATATTTTAATATAATTTTACAATTAACATTAACTATTCGTTCTCATTTCTTGTAGTAAAAGTTTCAATTTAGTTTTAATTATTTTTTCAAAGACGCAGTGCCAATTTTCAGCCTATGCCAACGAGATCATTGCCTAGGGACCGCTTATACAAGCGGCCCGGTCGCTTTCTATAGCCATAATAATCAACCTTAAAATTAAGTCACCAAAACAAAGTAATCGTTTTTTTTTTATAAAATTTTATTTATTTTTTTATAGTTTTAGAGTTTTTCATCAATTTTCACATAATTTTTAGTTCATAAACTTCCAGTTTTCAACAATGCTTGGAAACATTGTTCAATATTTATATCAATTTTCAAAATTACTGATCCAATAAAAATCAATTTTTATCATTTTTTAAATTATGATTATGAGGGCTGGGTGTGTTACTAAAATTGAAATTACTGGTCCAATAATATTTTTAAAATTATGACCCGATAGTTCTAAATAAAGTAACTTGTAAACTTGTTCAGTTTTTAAATTTTTTATAAATTTTCATCAATTTTCAAAGAAGTTTTGAAGTGAAAACTTTTATATTGAGGTGTAAGTCCGAAAAATGAAATGGCAAAATATGAACAGAGTGGAAAATGTAGAGATACAAGCAGTAAGTGCGCGAGTGAACGAATGAACGAGTCAGTGAGCGAGTGAGTGAGTGAGTAAGTGAATGAATGAGAGAGTGTCTGCGTGTATGTTTACACTTCATTCGTGACTACAACGGCTCTCACTTAACTGTTGTACCTATTTAATTTAAGAAGAAAATATATATTTTCATTACCACAAAGATCGTTGAAATTGAACCTAAGTTGACATTAGAATATTATAATTAAAAATTACACGAGTTATAGTTTTTCATATACATCAGCATTATCTTATAATTTCCATTGATTCACAATTTAAAATTCAGGGGCCGTTAAATACTGGCATAGGGCCCAATTTATAAGACTGCTCCGGTTTGTATTGTCTATGTTATGTATTTTTATTAATATATAATATAAAGAATAACCATAAACTAAAATACAAAAGAAATATGGTTTAAATATATATATATATATATATATATATATATATATATATATATATACTATACTAACAGATGTACTCGTCGTTGACGGGAATATAAAAATAAATTTGATATCGTTTTTTACAAGCAGTTACAGTTATTATTGTGCCCACTCACCGATATACCCCCAATCCACCCACCTACCGGTCGATCCACTCACCGGTCTTCCTTCCGATCAACCCACCTACTGACCCACTCACCTACCGACTTACTCACCCACCAACCTACCAACCCACCCACCCACTCAACGACCTGTAAACTGACCAACTTGCAGACTAACTCACCGACCCACCCGCCAATCGACCTACCAACCGACTCACTAACTGACACACCCTACGATCCACCCACCGACCCATGCTGGGTGGAAAGTATGTGACTGTGGCTAGACGCTTCAAACATCGCAAAGATTTATAACTTTGTGTTTAGACCTCTTATCAATATAATATAATTTAATGCCTAGATTTTAAGTCAAGGTTAGTTAGTAGTACTATAAAAATTTTAAAGCTCTATTATTGGCCTATTTAGAGTCTACAATGTATGAAACAAAATACGGAGTGAGTTTAAGCTAAGTACAGACAAAACCTTTTTTTATTTATATAGATATAATTATTTTAGTTTGACATAAGTGAATATCCAGGCGAGTTTAGTTTTTTTTGTACACTTGCTTATTTTTTTGCAAATGTTTTTAATTTTATGAATAAAATTAAGTTTTAATTATATATTATAGGATTCAAATTATCCGTCACAGAATTAATTTAGTTCCAAGAATATATCGCCAGATAGAAGGCTAGCATGACAACAGCAAATACAATGAAGTTAGCTTTTAGATGTATGTTGATTTTTAGACAAAATAAGAAGAAAAAAAAACAAACAAAAAACAAACAACAAAAAAAAGAACAAAAATTAATAATCTAAAATTAAACAAAAAAAAATTTATCAAATAGTGTTTAGTTTTATAATTTTTTTTTCATAAATCGCCATCTTTTGAACAAAACTGCAACTAATTGTTCTTTAAAACTACACAAACCTTGATAACTTTGAGTTAGTTTTTAAGTCAGGGTTAGTATAAGTACTGTAAAAATTTCAAAGCTCTATCATTAGCCAACCTCCTACAAAATATCCGGAATATACAGAGAGACAAACAGAAATTTTTCTGATAGTGGATTTATTGTCTCCAATGTAAGAAACATGAAAATATCATAATACGGGGTAATTTTAAGCTATGTACGACAAAACCTTTATTTTATTTATATAGATACCGTTCATAAAACTACATTGTTTTTTTTTTCAGTTTTTTTAAGCGGCGTTGCATTTTACGTCGTTTTTGTAGAAAAAAAAATTTAAGAAAGTCATATGAAATATTAGCTACTCATAGACGGGCACATTTCTCGACACATTTGCGTGCGGCGAGCCAAAGCGATAGAAAATCCGTGTGTTTATGGTGACTTAGGACGCCACAGCACAAGCCATGCAAATGTTACATTCGCCACGCAAGTCCGACGTGCAGAAAACGACCATAAAGAGGCCGTTACTTGGACGGAGTGTGTAGGTCGTAAAATGCCATATTTACGCGCCACGCGCAAATGTGCCGAGAAATGTGTGCGTCTCTAGGTAGCTAAATTTACCAAAGAACTGAGATAGATGGTGTTGCCGCGATGACAATAATTATGTTTATAAAAATTTCAAAAAAGTTTAAAATATATGACATTTGGCAAATAAACATAAAGTAAATCAAAAACTATCAAAATTTGAGTAATTATATTAGAAACTTAACATAACTAAAACCATTTAGATTTAAAAATAAATAAATATTATCCAGAATTATTTTGAAAA
>JARJEC010120947.1:0-20167 GCA_030264575.1 Tachinus sp. AB-2021
GGAAGAGTACCGCTGTTCGCTTCCGCAGCAAAAGAGTTAATAGGTTTCTTATCTTAGGCGGATGTATTTTGTGCCTTACGTTATTCCGCAAAAGACACAATTTTGTAAAATATGTGAGTTACAACGTCCTTTGAGCTGACGCTTTGATAAATGTAAAAAATATAAACAATTATATTGCCATTTTATTCAAAGCTGATGAGTTTCAATAAGTTTTTATTAACTAATTGAAATGTTGTACCATTAAAATTACGTACGTTATCAACGTAATAATAAAACAATTAAATCATAAAGAAAGTACCATTAGATATTACAATCTTATTATTTTATAACTATTTTTTCAATAAAAACTTGCGTTTAATAAGCACATTTAGTGAATGCAAGTTTTAAGCCCATTTAGTATTATTATTTATTAGTCTCTCAAATTATATTTAAAATATCAAAATGTAAATTTTAAAGGTGTGTCAGAATAATTTTCCTATATGAAATAGAAAATAATAATAAAAAATTAATAGTCATGTGTTATTTAATCAAGATCATCTTAAAAATATTGAAAAATTTATAATTTACAATAATGATATATTTTATCATTATTTTTGTTGAGGATTCAATTGATTAATAAATTTTCCTTAATATTTCGGACCAAATTTTCCATTATTTATTGTTTTCTATTTTAATTGAAAGCGAAACTTACTATTATTTGTTTTCATTTTTTTTTTCAAAAACACTGCAACATTTGCAATGTTGCAATGTAGGACAAGGCCAAGGGGAGAAAAAAGTATTACAAAAGAGTGAAATGGAAAATGTCGAATTACCTGAACCAGAGAAAGAGGGAGGATGTACTGAATTTTAGTATTGATTGGAACATCCTGCATATTATTATTATTATTATGCAATTAAAACTTCCGCAGAATTGAAGTTTGGTGATGAATTGATACAAAATGAATTGTTAACACGCCTCGCCCCGTCTTTCTACATTATATTAATTTTTTGTGTGTGCTAGAGAGGTTCGTGCAAATTCCGGCCGAATTTCGTGTGCCTGATCGATCCCCACGGCTCCCTTAGATTTATTCGCGACTTTTTGTTTGCTTACCTTTCTTGTCGGACATTTCTCTGTAGTATGATATTTTAATAGTCTTTATTTAATATCCGCACGCCAATAAGCCGCGTTTATTGCATTTATTTAAAACAACTGCTAAATTAACAACAGAACTTGTTTTACTCAGCCTGCAGTGCACTGACAATAAATAATTTTTGACACACTCCCCTGCTGACAGAGATGCACGATCAGAGATTGCTATTAGAAAAAGTGAGATGACGTTATAGCAGCGTTAGTGAAGATTTTTAGGGAAATTGCAGTGATACCAACTGCACCAAACAAACACCAACATTCCGCATCAAATACCAACACAAAAATTACATTAAAAGTGTATTTATTTATTTGATGAAAAAATGCTGATTAATTCTACTATTGATTATTTTTTTAATTACTATTTATCTTATCAAATACTTAGCGTGTTCAATTGCTGGTTAACTACAAATACCTATTAATACATTATATGATTAACAATTCTTTAAAAAACAATATATTGAGAATTTCTATAATTTATTGCTAAGAAATTGTATAATATTGTTTTAATAACTTATCTGAATTACATATAATTACTAGTAAAAACTTTATTATAAAACTCCATACATAATACTAATTATTATCGATTTTTTTATAAAACAAAAATAAAAACTCAGTATTCTAAACAAAATATCTTCCATAAAGCAGAATAATTAAAAGTTCCGTTAATTAAAGTTATTGATTTTAATTACAATTTATGCAATTTAAAACATGATTTGCATAAACAATATCGTAAACTATTAATTATAAGTTATTATTTTAAGTACAGCCCATCTGTTTTCGCAATAAAATTTAAATAATATTATAGTTGTATTGATTCCAGCTCTCGGAGGTCAAAATGTAGTCTTGATGACGTATGACCGGGCCGACTGAGGGAACGCAGTAACCAAATACATTTTTTAAATTCGCTTTAATGTTTTACAAGTTTTTCTAATTAAATTTGAAACATTCATTTGTTTGTAAAACTTATCGAGTTTCAATACTGCAAAATCGAACCCTAAACATGTTGGTTGCCTAGGCAATAACAAGTTCATTGATTCGCTTTATACATAACAAATTGCAGAATATAAAACGTTTCTCAGAAAGTTTAACGCGCATTATAGTATTTATAAACAGCTTCACTGTAACGATCTGTGCTGAAAAATGAACTAACATTTAAATTTTTTTTGCTTTTCCGCAAATTTTAATTCGAAAACAACTTTTTGGTTAAATGTTCCTCAATGTTTTTCCAGAAACAGTGTTCCCATTTCAGTCATGTTTAAAAAAATTAATTAACAATTTTTTTTTTAATTTCGGCAATCATTGATATATTAAAAAGACTATTTAATATTCAACCCTCAATAAAAATATATTATACATAATATTATTTTCCTTTTTATAGCTATTAATAACTTGCATTTATAGAGCAAGGCTGTTGCCATGCAAGACGTACCTAGTTGCACAATCAATTTACTTTATGCGTTCTCCGCGCAAGTGTCATCCAATTTGTTTATTGTTGTTGAATATTAAGTATTAATTTTTATTGATAGTAACGTGTTTAAAAAAATCTTAAAACATGTTCTTAAGTTAATTTTTTTTCAACGCATTGCCCCTGCCTTTAAATATCTAAAACACGACGTAGCTTCGAGTTTGTGTTTTGCATATTCAAAATAAATATAAAAATTGTATGCAAACTAGAAGTTCACAAATGTATGACAAACATAGTTTCTTACATTTCTTGTACAAATTTGTACATTGCTCAAACAAGTCTGATTAAATAAAAGAACTTCAACATGATTGAATAGACTTCTTTTCTTCAATTTGTTTGTGCCATCATTATAGCGCACTACAATGTGTTCTATTTTTGTTTGTTTATTATTTACATCACTTTCAGCGATGAAGATAATTGCAGCACATTTCTTTTGTAACGTATTGAAGGTGTCAATGAACACCGTCCAATCTGTTCAGAGAATAAACTTGATTGCGTTGACGCTTTTCATGAATTTGGCGGGCGCATTTGTTCACTATTGCATGTGGGATCACCATACGTGCATTCATAATTGCACACACATTTAATACAATTGTCTGCACAGAAATTCCAGTCACCTGTAGTGTACTAATTTGTATCCAAATATAAATACTTAAAAAGTCGATACGTTTGCCGCTTAAAGAAGTTTGTTTTTATACTTGTATGCCTATAAAATGAACAGTCTAGGTTACAAACTTGTATCCATAAGTTGTTTGCACATACATACCGTTCACTCTTGCATGCACGTCTAAAGGGCGCTTAAGATAATCGTGTTTTATGATGCTGATTATATTTTAGCATGGAGATATTAAAATCCATGGTAGAATGGAGATATAAAAACGATAACATAATATTTAACCAATAATAGCTATGAGGGCCTGTTTATATATACAATCAATGTTAGTATTTAATGTCATTTCTGTCATAATTTACGTCTTTATAACTTAAAACATAATAAAAATATGACAAGAAAAAGAGAAAAATATGCCAGGGACCACCAAGAAGCGTGAAATTGACGCAACTTAATGACTTGAAAATTACGTCAGTTATTGACGTCAAATAGGCGTGCTGTTATCTATTCAATAAACCATTGTTCAAACTTTCAACCAAAGTGTTCATAATTAATCACCATTAATTATAAACACGTAGACGTCATCTATTGGTCATATGAAGTTATATTCCAAATATCACTAAAAAATGAAGTGACTCTTCTGGTTGGGCATCCATTTTACATTATCTTTCTCTCTTGTTGGTCAAAAATTTGAAAAAGAAAGAGAAAGGGAAATGGAGAAAGAAAGAAAATATGTAAAATCAATTCATAGAATTGATATGAAGCAACAACAATAAATATAAATCAAATTTCACATATTAATATAATATGGTTCAGTGTCAGATACATAACTTTTTACAGGTGTGTCAAATTTAATACACATGAAGTAATCACATTGATTTTTCCTATAGACGTTCGTGATGTTTCGACACTTAAATATTTGCGGATTATGTTAATTAAAATTTCGATTTTCATTTTAATCTAGAAATTTTAGTACTCAACATATTTATAGAAAAATGTTTGGTAAAATTTATTGCAATGTTGGTTAAATTTAGAAGCTTTCTCAAATTTAAATATTTCATAATAAATATTTGCAAATAATAATTATTTTTTATTTGTTCCGCCTATGAAAAATATCCATATAAAGAATTTTAATCTTAATTACTACCACAAGGGCATCTTGGGTAAGCTTATTAATCATGGGCGGCAATTTTAATCATGGGCGGCAATTGCCGCTAATTGCTCCAATCAAAAATATGCGAATTTTGCACTCCCTGCAGAAAATTGATGAATCCTGCGACTTCAACCCCATCTTAAATTGTTATTTTATTATAGTAATTATTGTTGGGTTATACCCAACTAGTCATCGACCTTGAGGTCCTTTGACCGTGTTTAAGTAGTAGGTATGTGTGTGGGGCGATATGCGATCATCCATCCAAGTGATGACTCGAATAGTTTAAATCGAATAGTTAAATTTTGTCAAATACAATTTATTATTAACTATTTAAAACTTACATAAAATGATTTAAAAGTTAAATCATTTTTATTTTCAATTGTTTAATGATTTAAAAGTTAAATCATTTTTATTTTTCAATTGATTAATGATTTATAATTTAAATAATTTTTATCTTAAAATTGATTTTTGACTTATGATTTATGCTGGGTTTTAATTGTAAACATAGAAATAGACAAATAAAAATAAGCACTGAAGCCCAGTCCCGGCTAAAAATATATAAAAAATTTAAAACGATAAATAATTTACAGTAAAATTTGGAACAACTACGGTTTTATGGGATGAAATATAATTTAGAAATATGATATTTTTCATAGACTTTAATAAATGTACAAATTCACCTTGTACTTATTCTTTTTAATATTTTAACTCTTCCAAATATAAATTATGGTAGAGTAGAAATTGTTTACCGTATTGACCTATCAAATATCCCATGTTTGCGTATATAAAGTTATTAAAGTTAGCTGCATAATTTTTTAGGTAACACTTTTATAGTGAGGAAAAAATGTAAAAGAAATATGAAACGGAACTTAAAATGAAAGAAATAACTTATTGGTGATGATATTATGACGATATTAAATACTTCGTAATTGGCAGCAAAAGACATATTTTACCTAGTGGTTAATTCGGAGATAATTAAAAGTTTAGCTTAATTAATTTTAGAATCCTATTTTATTCTTTTATAAACAACGCCTAATCAAAACAAACGTAATTAGCTTAAAGATAAGATTATAATCAATTGAGAACTGCATCGTTTAAATCGGTTATTTACAGTATTCTGCTGTCCTAAAAACAATTCAATAAAATCCAAGTTTTTTAATTAAGTATTATACTTAAGTTTTGAGTGTCAAATATGTACATCTTTTTGATATAGCTTTGTTTACGTATAAACTCTTTTCCTAGTTTAAATTTATTTTTTATAAACATTTATTTTTTAAACAATTTTATATTTATTTTGTTTGGGTATTTATATTTTATTTTATTTTGTTTATTGATCATAAATGATCAACGAACTAAAGTTTGCCATTTTTGTTTACTTGTTGTGACATTTTAATAACTTAATTGTTGTTTTTTTGGTTAAATTTAATCTAGCTTTTGTTTTTTAATTTATAGTTAAATTATTTTTTATTTATTTAGAATAATTTTATATTTAATTTTCTTTAATAGTTTTAAGAATAGATATTTATTAGATAAGGGGCAAAAATCACACCGAACGCTAAATGCCTTTTCCCCGTGTATAATACAACATTTTTTTTCTAAAACACCTGTAAATTATCAAAGGAACGGAATATAGGTATATTAATTTCTTTAACAATTTGTAATAAATTTATATCTAATTAATCTAATCTTTTTTAACAAATTCAAAATGACAATTATTAAACAAATACTGAACAAATTTTGTTCCATGTGCTCTTGTTTCAGGTAACGCCGTTTTTGAGATACTTGAAAAAACTCCACATTCGTCGAACATTGTACCAATGCTTATTTGATGGCTTTGTTCTACTGATGTCGACAAACTCGCCAAAATTTCACATCTGCGAAACACTTTATAAGCAATTTCTTTTCTATGTGCTGCCGATTCGTCAATGTAGTCTTCTGCAACTGTTGATGATTTCCATCAGCCATGCTTTTTTAAAGTTAATAAATCTCCTCCAGCTTCTATTGTTGCTGAAGATCTAGGAAAAGCAAGCCTAGTATATAATTCAGGGTTATTCAACTTGAGAAAAGTAGCAAGTATTTTCGGTATCTTATAGAATTGATTTTTGCCCATTACCTGATTTACAGACTTTCCATTACAATATTCGTGAAAAGGCGATTATTTTTTGCAGCTCTTGGACAATGAGCTATATAGTTAATATAGAATTTTAAAGGTTCTCCGTTATCAACAAATCTGCGTTGTATATAATTTTTTGCTTCATTGATTTTCACAATGATTTAGGTTTTGGAATTTCAATATCTTTTAGAGTTATTTGACTTAATTCATGTGCTCGACATGCACCAGCAAATCCAAATATTAAAATAACTTAAGAATTGAATTTTTCATTGCTTTCTTACTTATTTTTATCAGCAAATAGCATTTATTTTGAGCTTCATTTAAAAATCTTTTAAAATGTTTTCCTTTAGAATTTTGCTTCAAAAACGAAATTAATCTCATATACTTGGAAATGTCGACGTTGTTGTTGGCATGTAGCATACACTTCATCATAAGAATAATTTGCCCATGTAGTTGACGGTTTCATTTTGTTTGAAATTTCCAGAAAATACGCCTATAATACCGCCTCTGATAATGAATTTTTTTGTTACTCTCCAGTTCAAGAATCTCTTATATGCTTTGTTGTAAATTGCTTTTTATTTTGCAGGTAACAATATTAAAATTGTTTTGTTAGCTGCTTCCGTCAATTCAACTGCAATAGATTCCGAATCGCTACTTGAATTTTAATTAAATTTGCTCCTTACAGCTAAACTCCTAGATAAAATTATTTTAAATTAATTTATGTTAACTGTTGATGCTCAGCCTGCTAACATAATTTATTTTGCCAAGGGGAAGAAGTACTTCTATCCCATGGGGAGAAATGTGACGTTTCTACATCTGACAGTAGATAACAAATCTAGGTTATAGAAAGAAAAAAAATTGTTTGCTGATTATGATTCTACGGAAAAAATACACAACATTTTTTTCGTCGGGTGATAGTTCTCGAACCTAGTCTTACCGTTTTCAATTTCGTTTTTGTCGATTACAGGGATGTCTATCATGCAAAATAAAAAGTGTAACATAAAGAGTTATATAATTTTTCAGTAAAATCTGAATCCGAAATAAAATGTGGGGTTTATATTTAAGATTTCAAAGTTACTCCCTCCCCACTTCCTGGAAGAGTAGGGGTTAAGAAATTGTCATAGAATCGGATGTCCAAAAAACGTTTAGTTTTTCAAATATTTCACCGTTTCCGTACTTTACAAACACCCGGTATAAGTTTCTATAAGAATTATTTACACGACAAGTGTGCATATATGCGATGCGACAATATATTGTTATAATTTGGTTATTTTCTTAACAGCACTCAAAAGTGACATTTTATATAAAAGTATAAAGATTCAAAATTTTGTTATGGAGCGTTATTCGCCCCAAAATAGAGTAGAAAGTGTTCAATTATATTTTCAAACTTTTTTCTACAAAAATCTACTGAACACGGCAAGCGTATTCTAATCGAAGAGTTTCAACGAAAAAACGATTTGACGCATCGTAAGCGCATATTATTATATTGCACGATGTAGTTTAACGTGAAATGTACGTCAATATGACGATTTAAAAATGATATAAAAAATATTACGTCAAAAATGAGACGTCATTTGTTTAACTAAAATTATGTCTATTGGTTATATGACGTTATTCACAAATGTCACAAAAATGACGCGAATATGTTGTGATTCTGCTGGCTGGGATGCACTGAACAAACATAAGCAAAACATTACTAAAAATAACAAATTAAACAAAAAATACATAACAAAATAAACATAAATTATTAATTAACAAAAAATACAAAGTATAAATAAACAAAATAAAAAGGAATTAAACAGAACCAAACAAAAAAACAAACCTTTTTAATTAAACAAAAAATAGTTAACTGAATCAAAAATAAAATAAATGCAAACAAATAGTACGATAAATAAATCAAAATTAACCAAAATTTTAATTAAACACAATATTAAAAAGTACAACAAATTTAAGAAGGACAATTGAATAAAAAACTGAGTGAAATGTAAATGAAAAATAAACCAAAACTACCAATACAACAAAAATTAAAAAAATAAATAAAAGAAATACTTACAAAAAAATTAATGACAATAAAAAGTATTATGAAAATGAAATTAACAAAAATAAAATAAAAGAAAATTAAAGAAAAACATACATAAACAAAAAATAATTTAAAATATATATTTAACAATAACAAATTATACAAAAAAATGATTGTTGAAATGCACCAATTAAACCATTATTATTAAATAAAAAATAAGTAATAAATCAATCCTTAAATAAACAACAAACAAACAAAAAGGACAACTGTTTCCTCATGTCGACGACTGCAGAATTAATACTTATTGGCAAGACTGGCAGGTGGCCATGAAATAAATCTTTCTTTTGTTTCTTAAATAAATCGTGGATATTTTATTAAAATATTAATTAATGTTATGTTACTATCATCAATATTTGTTGTGTAGTCTGATATACTTGAATAAACATTTACAATTGTAAATTATAAACGTTCAAATGATAACGCAAACGTACACAAAATGAAATACAAACAAATAACCGCTAACAGTTTCAAATGAATAGCAGGAATGTTGTCAGCACTGTTTAGTGAATTTTATGAAGTTGGCTGTACCTGAGCTGTCAATTTTTGTGATTTTCTTGGTGAAAAAAGTAACAGATTAAATTATTATTTTTTAGTAAATAATAATAAATTTTAAGTTTTCCCCATTGTAAAAACATTTTGTACATAATAACCATACAGTGGTTATGATATAAACTGGTAAGTAGTGTTAAAATTGATCATTAAAAACAATAAATGTCAGGACCACGATAACATCCACCAAACAATAGATTTTTATTTATTTACCAATACATACACGTACTACACCCGAGTTGCGCTTGCTTTTTCTTAATTGGATGGAAACTAATTGTATTTTCACTATAAAAACATCACCCCAGGGTATTATAATTAATTAGAAACCTAACCTTGCCAACAATGACAATTTTACAAAACACTTCCTGATCTTATAAATTGGCTTTATATGTGCTAAAAATATAACACAAATCATCCATTACATTTATACTAAGTCATTGAAATTTTAGTTTGTATGTATGTGTTTTCATAAGTTCGTAAAGTATCTGACCTAATATACTTGCAGCACCCGCATATCATCACAGATGTATTCTCTATACATGCTTTTTTATCTTTCAGGATATGTATTCATATTAACTTAGCCTTTGCTTTAAATTTTGTGCATCCATCTGGATAACTTTCACATTTTTAGCAATAAATTTCACTTTGTTGATATTATATAAGACAGCACGAATTCCTTATGCAAGGTATAATTTTATCAGAAGGAATTAGTATGGTTTATATTTTAAACTCTATGTTGTTTATTGCTTTCAGTGTAAGAAAATTCATTTTGTATGGATTTTGCTTCTTTCAGTGATCGTTGCTATTGTTTACAATCAGTGAGGGCTTGTTTTATAAATTTGGGTTTAATTGGTGAGTCATGAATTTTTTTATAGCACGTTTCACATTATTGCTATAAACATGCTAAAATTTGATATGTTTACGTTCCAAAATATCTTTAACATGTTTTTTTAATTAGGTTTTTGGAAATTTACTTTAAAATTATATTTATACATAAATTCAACATTTAATTAATATTGAAAATGATAAAGCATTTTTTACATGATAACTCACAATTTCAAAAAAATAAATCAATTATGGTAAATGAATGTGTTATAAATTTATTCAATTTTATTTAAATAATCATATGTGACAAGTGGTTTGTATTACAACTGTTGAGATATTTAAATAAACAATTTCTGGCCGGTCTTAAAATATGTACTTTTTGGGTACAGGAATGATTGCTCGATGCCCACGACAAATTCCAATAACATTTTTATAATTTTTTCATTCAATTTTGACTTTATCGGTTTACTAACAAAGAAAAATGACTCGCCCATTTCACATACAAATCCACAATTTCAAAAATCGACACAATTTCAAAAAATCCGACAATTTCAAAAAAATCTCACAACTCCAAACTAAAACCACGAGGTTGGCATGAGAATATAATTTTTTCTTTTAACACGTTAAAATAACCAAGGTACGTTTTTTTTTCTAGTACCACAGGCCACTAGATGCAAATGTGACCAGTGCAAAAAACATTACTGCGTGATATGCCTTTGTCACAGGCATGAATGTGGTGTTCTAAAGCAGTCAATTATTTTTGTTTTCACTTTCTTATGTTCTTCTAAAGCAATGAATTACTTTTCATTTTGTGTTTTTGAAGTAAAATAAATATTTCAGTTTAGTTTCGTTGTTTTACTGAAACGCGTTAGGTGAAAACGTTGTAAAATGTTCTTTTGTATTCTGAAACGCAATAACTTTTCATTGGGCCAAGCACGAGTTTTAGTGCATTTGGCATAAAATGACGAGGCAGTCCTGAAGCAGATATGATTCACATGGCAGCGGATAGTAGTTGTGTAAAGCATACGTGCTTCACGTGGCAGTTAACATGTTATTTGTTATTAAATTCATATTGACAAACTATAATTTGTCAAATATGACATATTATTTAAATTTGGTATGACTGATGTCTCTTATTGGTAACTATGCGTTGCTAAGATAATTTTGTCGTGATAATACAATTATTTTTACTTATTTGTACGTTAGATAGGGGATTTTACATGTGATTTTATGCAAAAATTGTATTCTCATAGGTAATATAACAAGTGGTTCATATATTATCGATAATTTTTTATAAATCTTATGAAGGCTATTATCAGACGTCGATTCGCACTCGTTCAGCTTGGGGCCCACAATAAAAATGTTTCTTGAGGTAAATAACTGCTTAATATTCATTTATTTTTAAAACCAGTAGAAAGGATTATATATATATATATATATATATAAATTTGTGCAAGCTAAAATATATACACATACTTTGGGTAGCCGACAATAGACGACACGACTACAGTGACTTATGCTTGGATTCTATCGCATTGTGAACAGACAAGTTTGTCTTTCATCAGTTTATATTTTTGTTTTTGTAGTAGTAGATTATTCGTTTATAATCTAGGTATTTTAGTCATGTTTGTTAAAAGTCCATTATTTTAGTACTTTGCTGTCTCCAATGAATGTGGTCTTGTACGCTATTTTTTCTTCGTCTTTGCCTTCTGTCTCCTCCTTTTTTATCACCATTGAACAGTTCCGTTATTTTTTTGTCTAGTTTTTTGTTTTCATTATTTTTCACATGTCTACACCATCTCATCATGTTTTGATATACAGGGCTGTTATGCCATTGATATTGTCTTTTTTGTGGACTTCGAAAATTCCTGATGTATGACTGCCTTTTCATGTTCATAAATGCCCATGCACCAGAAAAATTACGTATATTATATATTTTGCAAAATTGATTTTTGCTATTTTTGTAACGTGTTTCAGAAAAATACGAAAATATTGTGTTGGACCAATATAATACGAATTTTTTTTTTTTTAAATATGCGTTTTGCAATTAGTTCTGCAAATGCTTAGCATATCTAACACATGTGTACGTTATTATTAACCATATCTGCAATATTAATAAATAGTACTTTATTATAAATTTACAGAATTTAATAATAATATAATGCATAATTAATGCAACAAACGTCAAACGCCATATTCTTGATTGTCACAGAAATGCATATATACGGTTTTTCTGTAACATGGTAGAATTGATCTTAGATAACACAACTGTATAGTAGTGATGGTAGTATGATAACCTGATAAACTTTTATTTTAATTTTAGTGATTATTTCCCTCTAATTTAAATGCAAGCTTTTGATTGGCTTAGACAGGCTTATACAAGCGAATTGATAAATGACAATCAATACAATTATCGTTTGTGTTTTTGCTAGTGAAGTACATGATGACATTACTAAAAATTAAATTGGGCATTGTCAGTAAAATATAGATTTAATATTAATATTTATAATAAATAAAAGATCATTTAAGTTTTTTTTTCATTAAATAATCTTGACAAATACAATTTGTGTATTTAAAGGATTATCGCAAATTTGTTCTCTTTTTCTGGATAAATTATGTTGGTTTAGGAAACAATCACGAGCACAATAGTGCAAGCAACATAATTTATCTCTCAAAATCGAACAAATTTAAAATTTGATAATCATCAATACACTCGTTCTATTACTAATGAATACATCATGCATTTTACATATTTTTTGTCACAGTTTTAGGTAGATCATTAATGCACTTCTATTTCAGAAAATAAAAGTTTGCAGCTAATAACATAGATAAATATAATTGGATCTCGCAAAGATTTACTGCTGTGGTTTTATTAAAAAAAGAATTTTATCACAGTAAAATGAATTCTAAATTATTAATTTTATTTGCTATTGCACATGATTCCACTTTTACAGAATATTTCTGAGATTCATTCCGTTATTTCAAGTAAAGTATTTTATTTTTAACCTGGCACGAATTACCTTCATCGGCTCCACCGAATTATCTAGTTACTAGTAGTAACATTATTTTTTTACCAAAAAATGTGTTTTGTTTTTTAAGTGAAAACTTTTATAGTAAGGTGTGAATCACAGTTTCTAAGGAACAATTTGAGGGGTTGGGGGTGGCGATACAGGCAATGAACGCTGTAAATGCGAATAAAAGTTAGACTGGGCAGACGTGGCATAAATCATTATTGTATGCAGTATACGATAATTTTAGATATTAGTATAACTGCGAGAACGTCTACTTAATGTGCGGGGTTGTTACCATGCAACAATGGTTTACCATGGAGATATTAAAAAGACTATTTAGTATATGTGCCATTAGTGTGATGACAATTTCTTATGACTCCTTTGTATCTAAGTGGATGTATCTTGACAATTTTTAATAAATGGATATTGAAAGTGGACAGTGACATGCATCTGACAGAACAACAAAAAGATAACTTTAAATACTTTTAATTGTAAAGTAATGACTGTTCGTTAATAATAATAATAATAATAATAATAATAATAATAATAATACTAACAATAATGATAATAATACATTTTATTGCCAAATTAGAACAATACAGACAAATAGAGAATAGGAATGGGATTCTGGTAATGTAGAATGAGATGGCAATAGTACTTATTTTTTATTTTCATTGATTAAGCGGTGGACGTTTCCAAAGATATTCCTCTCTTTCTCGGTGTTGGAATGGTAATTTTTCAGATAATTCCAAATTAAAAAATTATTTGACAGAAGGGAGATTTTATATATAACAACATAATGGGGAGCAATTGCGAACTTACCAAGTTAATAAATTACACTAATAAATTTATTAACTTATATTGTTTAATTAACTTTTTTTGAAAAATTACCAATTGCAGCAATGAGGAAGAGTGGCTGTATATAATAAAAAATGCCATTTTGATTGTTACATCAACAGGAGCAAGTCTCCATGCGATTGGTGAGATTTCACACATAGATGCATAGTAAAATATTTGCTGTGTATAAGCAATATGGATATGGAAATTATTTTATTACAGGCAGAAATCCTAGATGATAATAAAAGCACTGTAGAAACTATCATTGCAACTCTGTGCTTGTAGTTGTGTTTGAGGCATGCACATGAACAACGTTTGTTCATTTTAACTCCAGGGTGGCTTTGAATTTACTATAGATGGTTATGAATTGGTTAAAATAGTTAAAAATCGATAAAAAATTATTAAAGAAAATAATTTAGGTCGATATTACATTAATATGCTTGAAAAGCGTTTTGTAAAAATGTGTGTGGCACTTTTCTTTTATGCTTCTATACTTTTTACACGTAATAACATTTAACAAAATTGTAAATACTCATAAATGTTATTTTTATTGTATTTGCTAAATAAACAAGGCGGTCTCGCTATGGACCGCCACCCATCTGCGATGACTATAGGTGTAGGAGTCATAGCGTTCAATTTGACTTTCTTATTCTGCTCCACAGGACATATTGATAATGGTCCCTAGGGACCACCGTGGTGGCGCTTAACTTGTTAAATGAGACTTTATGGGGCAACTGTGACTATTTGATAGGAAATATTTTTCTGAGGGCTGTTTGCATCATCGTGGCTTAAATCTACACTTAACTAAACCACAGTTAACTTTAAGGGTAGGTTTAATTCACGCTTTATTGCACCGGCGCATTTTAAGCGTGGTTTAGAAAAACGGAGTTCAATATATGTTATACATGCTAAAATCGCATATTTTTAGAAAAACCGTGTAGTCTTTGGACTGGTTTAACCTGTTTCAAACGTTAGCCAATCATTACAACATATTTTCCCGCTTAAATAGAAAATAATATGACATATTTATAGTGAAAAGGTGACATTAACATTTTAATCATATCTTAATCGTGTAGAATAAACCTTCCTAATTTTTTATTAGCAGTAATATTTATGAAGCATGAAAAAAACCCAAAGGATTAATTACTAATTAAAACCAAATAAATAATCCTTATCAAACTCTTGTTATAAAGAAATCTTTAGTTTATGCTATGCAACTAAAATCCCACTCTTTGAATAGTCGAATATGTACATTCTTTTTTTGTAGCGATATGCAATAACATCTTGGCGTCATTTCCCATTAATTTAATTGCTTCTCTCGTACATATTGAAAAATTGTAATAAAGCTGACAGATACAGACAGATGATCATAAGATTATAATTATTAGGTTAAGTTTTCACTAAACCTGCAATATTGATGGTTTAAATTTAAAGGCCGCTTAAGGCTCTATGTGTCCCTTTACGGTGTGGTGCAATGAAATAAGCCAGGCTTTACATTTTAAGCCCAGCTTAAGGTTTAAGAGATGTTCGTGCAAACGGGCCTGAATGCAATATCAAACACTTTTTTCAACTTTTAACTATTTTATCTGATTCATAGCCACCTAAAACAGCACAGTATAAAAACAACCTAAATACATAAAAGTATCATAAAAATTGGTACAAGCACGAGAACTGTCACTTAATTTTTGTAAAAAAAAAACAGTATATTACTACGAACAAAACAAAAAATAGACAATTTAAATGTTTTTCACTTTTCAAGAAATTTTATAAAAATGCTTTTGATTTTAAGACAGAAAAATCAGAAGAGAAGTATTTTGTTTTTATTGTGCAATAAGAGAGAAAAAAATAATTTAATAATTTTTACGCTTTTTGGAACACTTATATAATATACTAATATATAATATAATAACATTGGCTTGCCTCGACACTAGTAATTGTAACAGATACAAAAGTTGCAAGTAGGACATTGTCATTGCAAGAGAACTAAATGTTTAATTTTTTTACGTAAGTTGAGGATTTCCAGACTCTAGACTTGTTTGAGTAAAGTTGTTTAAAACAAAAACTGCAGCTGTGTTGTGGTTACATGGCATAGGCACTTGTTTTAATTTCTATGTTTACAACTAAAACTGCTGCATAAATTTAAATTATTAAATATTTTGATTTAAAATTAAAACTTATTTGAATGTAATAAAATATTTTATTTTGTTTTAGTAAATAAAAATTTGAATAGTCCGGTTGTTGGTATTATGTCTTGCAAATCCTCTGCTGCAATGAGTGGGGGGAATACGACAGGATTGAAGCAGACAAATTTGGAGCAAATATGGGGGGAATTGAAGACAGGCATTGAACATATGTATAATTTTCAATCTATACCAAAGTCCCACTACATCCAACTGTACACACATGTGCACGATTATTGTACCTCCGTCCACAAGAGCAGTGAAAGGAATAGTACAATCACCACGAAAAGCAAAAAGAATCAGGTTACTGGCGGTGCACAGCTTGTTGGCTTAGAGCTGTACAAAAAGCTTAAGGAGTTTTTGAAAAATTATGTTTTTTCTAAACTGCAGGTAAGTTGAATTAATCCTTTTGCTGCTTTTAACGTTATTCATATGACCCTTTTGGTAAAAAATAACAACAGTTAAGTGGTTCATAGATAGTTGCTTAAACGAAAGGGGACTTTCAAACCACTCATAACATTGCCACTCATAACATAACTTTACGCCAAACTTTTTTTTGTAATTATTTTTGCGGCATAATTTCTTTTAGATAAAACAATTTTTGCAACTAAAGTTAGTTGTTTATTATTATATTTTTACAAAGCTGAAATTAATTATAATTATATTAATACCGAAAACAAAATTGAGTTTTAAGGAACAATTTTCTTCCTTTAATTTATTAATTCAATAACTGATAATTTTGTATCACTAATTAGCTTAATTCTATTACAGGCAGGTAGAAATCGAATGGATGAAGATGTGCTCAAGTTTTATACAAAACAGTGGGAAGAGTATCGTTTTAGTAGTAAAGCCATAAGTGGGATGTGTGCTTATTTAAATAGGCATTGGGTAAAACGTGAATGTGAAGAGGGTCGAAGAGGCATTTATGAAATATATCAGCTAGCTCTTGTTACATGGAGAGATCATCTATTTAATCCACTTCATAAACAGGTACAATTTAAAATGAATTATAGTTATTGTGCAATTTATTACAAAATTATTAAAATATATTATTATTTTTAAATTAGGTTACAAATGCAGTATTGAAATTAATTGAAAGAGAGAGAAATGGTGAAACGATAAATTCTAGTCTTGTATTTGGAGTGATAAATTGTTATGTTGAATTGGGCCTCAATGAAGAGGAACCTGGACTTAAAGGTCCGAATCTCAGTATTTACAAAGAAAGTTTTGAAAATGTTTTCATAGAGGACACCGAGCGATTCTATACTCGGGAGAGTATGCAGTTTTTATCACAGAATAATATCACGGAATATATGAAGAAGGTAAAATTATTTTATTAATTGAAATACAACTTGCAGTTTTGAAAATAAATCTTTTTATTCTTGTTTTCTGTCATTAATAATAAAGTTTTTTTTTTTCAAAATACTACTTAAACTACTTATTGTAATTTCTGTAGATAGTAACATCATATTACTGGTCTGATTTAAAAAGTTTGTTTAATATATAACATTAATATTTGAATAAATGGGATTATAGGTTGAACAAAGATTAGCAGAAGAACAAAAACGAGTTCAAATAAATCTTCATGAATCTACTAGTGAACGATTGGCAAAAACCTGTGAGAGAGTACTCATTCAGAAACATATTGAACTTTTCCATGCTGAATTTCAGCAGCTCTTGGATGCAGAAAAAGATGTTGATCTTGGTAGGATGTATCAACTAGTGGCTCGTATACCAGATGGTTTAGGTGAATTACGTACACTTTTGGAACAGCATATTTTCAATCAAGGTCTAGCAGCTATTGAAAAGTGCGGTGAAGCAGCTTACAACGATCCTAAAATTTATGTGAATACAATACTCGAAGTACACAAGAAATATAATGCTCTTGTATTGGTTGCATTTCATAACGATAGTGGTTTTGTGGCAGCTTTAGATAAGGCTTGTGGTAGATTTATAAATGCAAATGCAGTCACGAGGATGGCCAATAGTAGCAGTCGCTCACCGGAATTGCTTGCCAAGTATTGTGATTTATTACTTAAAAAATCTAGTAAAAATCCAGAAGAAGCCGAGTTGGAAGACACATTAAATCAGGTGGTAAGTGTCACTTATTTTTTATTAACATTTTAGCTACAGTATAAATAGTAGTCTGAATTCCAAAATTTTTGTGAACTGTTTAGTAAATTTACATATATAATATTTATTCATAAAGGAACACATAAAAAATCAGGGTGTGTTTCACCTTAATAAATAACTTACTGAAACTCCTGAAGTGTGTAGTCAGTATTGATCATATCATAAATAAATATAGAACAATTTGCCTCACAGTGCAAGAAATTTATAAAATATTTAAATATATCCATTATTTTGAACAATCGTTAATAAAATATATAATTTATGAGAATGGAGACGTTGAGAATTGCATTCTTGCATTACAAATTAAATTTGTTGTAAAATATATAGTCCGAAGTTTTTTTTTGCTAGAAATGACAAATATGTAAATATGTTTAAATATTATTATGAACAACTTTATATATAATATATTTTGGCTTTGTAAGAAATTTAAATATATATTTTAATAATTTTCAACAACCATGTATAAAATATCAACATTTTATTTTTTAACTCGCTAGCTTGCTATAAAAGTTTTACTTCAAAAATAAACTGTTTGTTAAGTTATTAAAGTAAATTTACAACGGTAAATATAAATGTAATATTTCTAGCAATTCAACATATTACTGGTTTTTCAATTTTGGTTATGAATTTAATATAAATAAGCAGCACTTTTAAAATGTAATTAACTGAATTTATTCTTTTAGATGGTGGTATTTAAATATATTGAGGATAAGGATGTTTTCCAAAAGTTTTATAGCAAAATGTTGGCTAAACGTTTGGTGCAACACATGTCAGCAAGCGATGATGCTGAAGCCTCGATGATCTCTAAACTGAAACAAGCTTGTGGGTTTGAATATACATCAAAATTACAGAGAATGTTCCAAGATATTGGAGTTTCTAAAGATCTGAATGAACAATTCCGAAATCACCTTAAGAATTCCAATGAACCTCTTGATATAGATTTTAGTATACAAGTATTATCATCTGGCTCGTGGCCTTTCCAACAATCGTTTTCATTTGGTTTACCAACAGAGGTAATTTTTTATCAAACTATTTAATGAAAATATAATGATTTTGTTGTAGTTGGAACGTAGTGTACATAGATTTACTAGTTTTTATTCTGGACAACATTCAGGTAGAAAATTAAATTGGCTTTACAATATGTCGAAGGGAGAGTTGCATACAAATTGTTTTAAAAACAGGTAATATTTAAATAAAAAGCTAATTCAATTTTACATGTTAATTTTTTCCGTTCAGGTACACACTACAAGCTAGCACTTTTCAAATGGCTGTGCTTTTACAATTTAATGTGGCAGAGGCTTGGACTTTGGCACAATTGACTGACAATACGCAGATTAAGCATGATTATATGACTCAAGTTATTAGTATATTACTAAAAGCTAAACTCATTGTATGCGATGAGGAGGAGAGTGAACTCAAGCCTGAATCTATTGTTAGTCTTTACTTTGGATACAAAAAGTAAGTACTAAAACTTTTCTACTTCTTAAAGTGGCAGTGAGCTTAGTTTTTAAAATATTTAGATTTTATTTTGTATTTGATGAATATTATATTTAATCGAATTGATTGATTTATTTATTTGTTTATTTATTTATAAACAAAGAAAACAATATAAATGGAAAATATAAATAAGTAATTGGAATATAAATAAATGAAAATAATAAGTAAAAAATAAATTAAACCGACAAAATAAACCAAACATAAAATAAAAGAATCGAAAAATAAAATTCTGAATAATTTTCATGATTTCAATATTATATTATACACTTGTATTATAACAGTGTTTTCTTGAAAGGAACCAAACTGCATATAAAAAAATCGAACAAAATAAAAAGTTCTTGGAACACGTCAATTTTTATTTTGAGGAGATATCATTAAAATATTATTTTCTACAAAATATACAAAATGTTCCAATATTTTGTATATTTTTACTTTTATTTGCCTTTTTATTCTCTTTCATCTGATAGGACAACTTTTCACAGAGAAAATTCAGTTCAGTAATTTATTATTAACGATTTCATATTCGTACTGGTGATAATTGTAGTTTTCAAAAACAAAATCTGATAAGACAACTTTTCACAGAGA
>JARJEC010121042.1:0-23709 GCA_030264575.1 Tachinus sp. AB-2021
TAGATGGCAAATTTTATTATACGTTCTTTTCACACTAGATAATTTTCAAATGGGCAGTACCCTACAAATTGACCGTTACGTAAAAGTCGAAGAGGCATTTGTCAAATTATCCAATATTAAAACTAATTTGAAATCAACAGCTTGTTTTACAATTAAACTGCTAGATATACATTAGCCCATTTGCTTCTATCCATAGCATACATGTTTGCTTTATGTTAGTCATATATAGTTGAGTCGGTAAGTGGAAAAACTATAGAACTAACTTGAAAGTTTTATTTGTTTGAGTAAAATGATGAATATATATTTTGTGGGAAAATTATACATGTCACAACAATTAGATGCACAGGGAGTTTGTAGCGGATGCCATCTTCTAAATGAATGGCAACAAAATATATTTTTTTAAGTTGTTTTTTTCACTGACTTTTTGCTAAATGTAAAAAAAGAAGACCAACTCTTTTTTGCTGATATTACTAATAATACATATAGTATACACACAGTATTATCTGTGCTAATTATTATCTTCAATTTTTTGCTCTTTGTTGGTTGTCTGCCAAACATGATATGATAATAAAATTCTAATATTTTGCCACTCATGTACTGTAACACTTTTTATCGTTAATTTTCTTTGCCAATGGGATCTTGCAGGCAAGTTTATTCGGCAATACTGGGTTTATGTTAATTAGGCAATAGTGGGTCAATTAGTTAACAGTTTTGAAATATTTGTCAAAAATCTTGCAATGTAAAGGTAGACAGAGTTGGCTTTGTTTGCGGATTTTGGCTATCTTAGATAAAATAGTCAATTTTGAAGTTATTATATCTCCACTCACTCAGTGTCAAGTTTTTTTTATCCACCATATGCGTTTTCTTTCAGTTTATAACTTTATTTCTATTCTAGATTGAAGATTTATTTTAATTTTTTATATCTATTTTTCTCATTATGTTTGAATTGTGCGTTTTCCTTTCTCAATAGTGCCTATGATTTTTTCAAAATTTATTCTTTTAAGTGGTTTTTTTCTTACGTTGTAATATTCTAAGTATGCTTCTGTAACACGTCTATTTCAAGATTTCTGGACTTTTTATTGAAGTTGTTTATACAGATGATAAGGCCCATGCTTCTGCTCAGTATTACAAAATCGAGAAGTACCTTGTAGCATATTACCTTTCTTATGCTAGGTTTACACGAGCAAGTAACTTGCGATAGAACGGATATTGTTGATGTCCACCCCATTTCTTAAAACTCAAAGACTCAAGTATTTCTCAAAAACAGCTCCATGAGCATAGTTTACTTATTTGCAAAATATGCTTAATAATTTATGCATTTAAAAGTTGAATAATTGGTTTTATTAAATTAATTTTGAACGGCCGACAAAGCCGACAACAAAAAAACTCGGCTCTTTGTTTCAAACTTCAGCAATATAATGCTTGCTGAGATTCTTAATAAGAAGCACTAAAAGGAAGAAGATCGCGAAACAAAATTATATCATCCAATCTGTTTGTTATACATATTTAATGCTCTACAATTTATTGCTTGCCTCTTGGACAGCCTTTAAAATGTTTTTTTTTACACATTGGTTTCAACGCGTGTAGAGAGCTACACATCCCTGAACGGTTGGTCTTTTTTTCAATACTGGCATGGAATATTACCTTTGGATTTATCATTATAGAATTGACAACTGGTTTTGAGTCTACTAACGTATTTTCTAATATGTGGGTGCTCAAGTTTGTTTTAATGTTTGTATGGTGATTGTAAATTTATTTGTAATGAAGCAAATATCGCTAGATTTATAAGCATGTTCACTACAAACACCATCACCAACGCTGTTGTTTATCTAGACTATTTGATCAAGTTTTTATTTTTGGTGGAAGGACTTTAGCTTGTTACCTAATCTCACCCATTTTCAATGACGTTTTATTAGAATTGATGATTTAGAGCGCTTGTAAGTAGCTTATGGTCATTTATACAATTTAGACCTTTTTATTTGGGAGTAATGGTATTTTATTGCCAATTCTAGTTTTCAGTTAGTTATTTTTTACTTTTTGGATTTTTAGAGATGTCTTGGACGAACGTCTTTGTTTTGGCGTTCTCTTTTTTTTTAGATTTTATAGTTGGACTTGCTTTAGCAAGTGTCTTTTTTTGTTGGCTCTTTTGGTTTTCCTACATTGCAATATAATACCTGATTGCCAATTGCTACTGTAACTGGCTTAAATGGCCAACAGGTACTTTTGTCTGGGGTGTGCCACGTATTATGGAAGTAAAGGAGCTGAAAAATTTATAGGTTTTATCAGAAATTGTCTGATATGACAACTTATTTTTTATCTGATTTATTTAATTCCATTTGACATTTTAGAAGTACATTTCATATAAAAAATGTGATTGTTAGCTAAGAACATAATTTAAATTAATGGCATGAAATTTTTTTAATTGCACAACTCAATTTGGCACTAACGACCTGCACAGTGGATTACAACAAAGAAGATAAAACATGCATTTTGGCCTGTTGCTTCTGCTCGTTATTTTGTCTAAACTTGACGAAATAGTGTAAAATTATTTCCAAGATGTTGGAGACTAATGTTACGAAAAGGGTATCATCATTTTTTCTGACTTGTCATAAGTGTCATCTCTGGCGTTTACTTCTTTAGCAGTTCTATTTTTTCTTTAGTCTAGGATTTTTTTTTGGGTTGGCATATGCTTGCCAGGGCGAGCAGTGCTTGTGATTCATATTTGATACTTCCTTAGAGTATTTTTTGTTGGTCCTGTTAGGAATAATCTTTTTTTATTGTACCTTGATAGATTTTGGGTGTTCCGTTGCAAGTCTGTGTTGCATAATTTCTTTTTCGATGGGATCCCGGAAGTGGGTTTCAACATCAATTTAGAATGAGTTGTGTATGCATAATAACAATTATAATGTGTTTGTTTTAGCTCAGGAATCATGAGGGTTATTATTTTTATAATTCCATTTTTAATTATCTTTATTTGTAATTGTTGGTATAGCCGCTTACTGAGTCAGATAGGAAAAAAAACTCTAGGTCTTGTGAACTGTCAAAATCTTGCGGATACGTTAAAATTTCCAGTAAGTTAAGTTGAAGATCCTGATTTTGCAGCAAAATCCCCAGTCTTGAAACGAGTACAGAAATAGAGCGACGTTAAATAATAAAATTAGAAGAAGTAACGGTTGGTATGCTAAGATAAAAAATGTTGACTTGGTAATTATTTTATTATTAACCCAAATCCATTAAATTTAAAACATAATTTGTATATTCATCAAAATATAATATCAAGTTCCAGAAGTCCCTTCTCCAATTCGAGGTTGCATTTATAATATCATGTCTTCTGCATATTTTAATATTTAATATTCAATTTCTGACAATATTTCAATACTAATTACCGCCATAGGTTAATCGCATCAGGAATTTCAACGTAAATTATTGTGTTTTTTATCGGGCACGCAATATCAGGCTCTAAAGACAGTACATTGGTACTAGTTAAACATCTCGCCTTCAATAACTAGTATTTCCACATACTATTTTGTGTAAATATGAAGTGAAGTGATTAAATGCTGATTTTGACGTTGTCAATTAGTAATTTTTCAGTATTTATATTAATTAATTAAGCTTGAACATAGAACGGCTACTATTGCAAATATGACTCTCTGCTATTGCACTCTCTATACAGTAAAAATTGCACTTTTATATAAAGGTGTTTTTTTCAAAATATTAGTAATTTGCATATACGAACGCTATACATATTTCAACACAGAATTCACTGATAATTTGACGAAAACATGATACATGCATTTGACTACATATAAGGGTAGACAGGCAGATACAACATTTATACAATTTCAAATCCAATTTATGTCAAATAGAAGAATAATTTATGCTGAAATTGCCCCTATATGATATAGATTGGCGTGCGATAATACAAAACATCGTAAGTGGATTATCTGCACTTGTAATATTTTGTCGCATGCAAAAGAAGCAAAATGCTCGCATGTTTTATTTACATTCCGAAAATGAAAGAAGCATCAAGTAATTATTTAAAAAAGGGATGGAATTAATGAAAAAATAAGAGGGGACATTTTCAGCGGCGCCACTCGGCATTTACATTAACGATGTTTCCACGGATATAAATTAAGGGTGGACAGAGGTCATTAGACGCAATTCATTAAAACCGGTGTAATTTCAGCTGCGCATTAAAAACTAAACACTGCACAAAATAACCGTTTTGTCCTTATTTTAGTGAAGAAATATATAAATCGTTGAAAGTTATGGGAGTCGATAAGGCTAAGGGGTGCTTATGGGGTAGCATGTTCTGACAATGCGTCACACTAAACGCAATCACGAAACTAGTTTTCTATATAATATAGTATTATATATGATGACTAAAACGCTAACACACATACACACCCACAGCAAAATTAATGGCTGTGAAATGTGAAAAATGTTTTTATTATTTTTTCGAAATTTAAGGGACGTATTAATGAGTTGCGTTTTAATGCCTCGTTTAATTTTAATTTAAGTTTGGTCCTTTTTAGAATATTACGGAAACATGTGTGACCCCACTGCAACATCTGTCAATTTACAGTTATGCTGATTTTATTCAAATTTCAATTATCCTTTTTTAACTTGGATTTTACAAAGTAAATATTTAATACTGCTATTTTATTATTTAAATCTAAGGAAAAATCACACACACTCACGTAATGTTATTTCCACAATAAACTGTGCCTTGCGTCAACTTTATGACAAATAAATACACATTCATTTACATTTTCCTTCAATTTTTCCAGAGGAGATTGACATAAATCTTGATATATGCAGCACGCCCATTGGAATCAATGTTTGGTATGAATTTCAAGTGCGATTCTTATCTTTAGTCGAAAGGGGGGACTGAAAATGGTAATGGGTATTTATAACGTAGTTAACGCGAACGGAGAAACACAAACGGGAAATTTAATATAGCCAACATACACAGGGAGAATGTCAGTGGCGTAGATTCCGCATTCTTGCATACATTGTTTATGAAATTTGATTTGAGTTATGTACCTTATTTTTAAAGATTTGTGCATAGGCTTTTTCAAATGTTTATTATTAAAGTTTACAAACTTATATATTCTATCTAAGCATATTTTGTTGAAATATCAGTAAATGTAGTTGCATTGTTTATACAAATTTGACAATGTCAAGAAATGTACTGACAAATTGAATAACTTTACAAACATCTTGTAATATATAGATAAATGTTCCAAAATGGTTTGAAATATTGTTAAATTTAACAATTTGTTATATGCTAAATGTTGGACTGTGACTTGAAAGATTGTTTCTGGTATATATGAAATATGGAATATGTTGTTGCAAATGTTATTTTATAGATTTAGTCTAAGTCTACCACGTTTTATAGATCATTAAGTTGTTTCAAACTTGTTTCCACTTTTGAGCACATGGTAAGATACATTTATATACCTTTATTGGACTATGTGGGAAAGTTTTTGTATTTAATAATATACAGATCTTTTCGAATGCAGGCTATCATCTAGTCATCATATAATTTCTGCTTTTTGATTGATTGACACAAAATCAAATTTGGTGATTTTGTGTCAAAGTTTGTTCCATTGATCTAGTCTGATATTCAATGGTAACTATTATATCGAGGTTTATAATTTTTGTTTTTTTTAAGGATATCTTGAGGCTTACTTTTTGACTGTGTATTAAGCGTTTCTAACATATTTTTTAGGTATTAGATGCCACTTCTAAAAAGGATGAAATTCGCTTGCAAGAAGATTGTGTTATTTTGAGTATTTTTTTCGGTTTTTTTTTAAATCGTCAAGAATAAGCGAACAGTATACTGACAATTTGATGCGCTTGTGACGTTGCTGGGCTGTCATATATGATGGTAGTTGGTTAGTGGCACATCTGCCTTGGGATAGCGTAATTTTCGAACCGCTTTCCCGGTGTTTGCCTTCATATATTCTAGTTCTGATACCATTTTGGTTTATGCCTCTATTTGTGTACCAGATTCTTCTTTCCCCTGTGGTCGGGTAATTTTCTTTTGACCACACATTACGTTAAAAGACATTTGAATGCGGTAACATTTTATGAAGTTCGACCTGATCATTAAAGTTTTTCATACAACACGTTTGATATACTCAGTCTGTGAGCACTCGTATGATCTTTGCTTGCTTCGTCTTGCTTATTACCTTTTTTATTTGTGCCTTAGCTGCATGTTTGTCTATAATTACTTGGAACGACTTGTCTTTGTCGATTTGATCAAGTAAGTGTAGTCTATTCTTGCATTATCCATAGATATAAATTTTGCCCATATTTTATGGCGTTAACACATCTTCTCTTAGTCTACGAAGTGAGATAAAGTAATCTACACTATTCTCTATTCAGAATTGTTTGCTTTTGCATAACATATTACTCTAGTTATTATGGAAACCTACTTGTTCAGGAGTTTGGTAGCTTATTGAATAATCTTTATGCTAATATTTTGATTAGTAGCATCTATATGCTACTAATCAATGAGACGAAAGATTGATAGATTATCATTTCCTTTTTTCGATGTTAGGATGAGATTTGCTATTGATAGGTACTTATGGCTTTTAGTACTACTGACATTCTTCTCAAATTTAACATTTTGATGGTTATAAAAGATTATTTGGAAGTTAATCTTGCTATAATTATTATAATTAATGAAATAGTAAAAATTATGTTGCTTTTAATTAAATATTGTATAAAACATATTTATACTAGATTTAATTAGTCTGTCTTTCTTTTTTTGCGCCACCTTTACCCTTTTTTAGATGTTAAATTATTAAGTTTCTTTGCAATGGAACTGTTCTATTTTTATCTGTCTTGTTGATTGCTGATTATTATTTTGTTCTGGTTCTATTTTTTGCCCTTTATAGATTGTTCCGATTACGTTCATATTGTCTTCAATATTTTTGATTATTATGTTACGACCTTATATTTTTTCCAATGTCTTTATTTATAATTCTGTTTAGTTGTATATATTTATTAGATTCGCGTCATCGTGATTTTCTTTGCTCTGTTAGTTTTAGATTATTGCATTTTTTGTTGTTTGGGTGATTCAAGCTTTTTGTTGGTTATGTGGATCTTCTTTGTTTTTCTACTTTCAATCTGTATTCAGTTTAGTAAATAAAATTCTGCCGTATTTTTTCTGATTTTGTTTTAGTTACTGATCCATGTTTGTATATATCTAATTTGTGTCACTTTTTTTTTCTTTGAGTCTTAGTGCTTATCACAATCATTGCTAACTAAACTAATCGAGGCCGACTAAATGGCTTGGTGGTTTGCGTGTTGACTGCTGTCCTAATGGTTTTAGGTTGGTCAAATGCGGGCACTCGTTACTTTGAGAGCCGTATTGAGCACACCTTAGGATCGGTAGAAAAACTACTGTTTTTCTACCGATCCTAAGGTGTGCTCAATACGTTTATTGTATAGATGTCTCAATTGAGCTTTTCTGCTTCAGTCTGCTCTACAAAAATCTCGCTCTTTTTGATCTTTTGTGAACGCATTTATGTACCCATGCAATGCAAGCATAGTAACCACAAAGATTCGAACCTCAACTATCTAGATGTTTTGTGCGTGTTAAAAAAAATTTCAGATGTGGTTTACCTCAGGCGTCGGTGAGTAGTATCAAAGATAACAGAAAGAGTTCCACGATAAATGCTTCAAAAATAAATTAGTTGCCCTCGATATAGATTTGATCAGTGTGCTGATATCTTTCACAATCTGTTTGTTGTTTGCGAGAATGTAATCAATCTTATTTTGAATCTTACTATTTTTTTTACTACCACTATCTGTGCTGTTGTTTCTAGAAGAATGTCTTTATCAGTATATTTTTATTTTTTAAATTTTATGTTTTCATTGGGTATCTAAAATCTAAGCATGACAAGCGTCAGACCAAATTCAGCCGGTACTTATATAGTAGAGATTTTCGAAAGAGCAAAAAAGCCTTAAAGCGCAACTGATGAAAAGCATTTTTGCCGGTATCTGAAAACCACTTTGTGTGGCTGATAAACATAGATAAATAACGGTGATCCGTCCTAAAGAAAAATCGGCCTGCTCAACATGTTTTTGAAACACTTGGAGTAAATCTTAAATTACATGAATCCTAGAAGATATTCATGATAGGGTTGATATTTTTAGAGAACATTGTGTCTTCAAGCCAGAGGCTTACTGGCCATGTGGACGATGTGAAAAATTGTACATGGGCTATGTACAAATTGACCCGTTGATATCGTTTAGTATATCGCGCTATGAGATGAGAAGTGTTGCAACTTCCAAAATTTGGATTGATTATTATATAGTTTGAACGCTTTACATTATCAGAATTTTATTTTTGCGCTTACAAAAATCCAAATATTATTTTTAAAAAATATATAAATTATTCGATACAGTGATAAAATTACTAGCGCTATTACTATCTTTAAAATGGAATATCTGTTCTTGGAAGTTAATACAGTTTTTATCTCACAGTGCGATATTGTGGGCTGAGCCAGTGACATTTTTTTACACAAAAAAATAAATATCATAACGGTCTAGGTTAAGAATGACAAACTCCACATAACAATTGAAAAGTCGTGTATGTTGTTATAGATCTTCTGATAGCTCACATTTGATTTTATCAACTCTTAAGCGTTTGACCATTTAGACGCACACTACTGAGATCTAGATTTGCAAGATATTATAATCGTTGCAATAATGCAGAATTTATTAGTGGAGATGTACTTACTGAGCGACAACAAAACCCAATTTAAATAAATAATTGCGTTAAAATCTAATAGTTATAGATAAATGTTGTTGTTTTTGTTCGAGTTAATAAAGTCCTAGTAACATGGTTCTATCTCCATTCAGCCAGTGGTGGTGTACTAGTGGGCGCATAGACTTCAATTAGGTGGTAGTAAATTACATCCTAAAATAAATGTGTTTGCAACATATAGAGAAATATTATAATATACTTGTATTTTTTAATGTTAATAAGTGTGATGTTTCTTAATTGTCAATAAATATTCATAAATGTTGAATAATATTAAGAAATGCTTTCAAAATGTTATTGAACACTTTTTAATTTAAGGAAAAATTTTAGCAAGATTGCTAGCTTTTTTTCTTTATTTTTTTGCTCACTTTTAATTTAGGTTTGCAAACACGTGCAACCACTGCCATGGATGGACCGCATAAAGTCGCAGGACATGATAATTAAATTTCCTGCCCTTTTTGGGTTGTCTGGTTGCTAGTATTTCTTACCATTTGTTTTAGAAGGAAAACATTGTTTACATTATTTACATTCTTTTAAGCAGTTTATTTTTCTTTCTTTTTATTTTTTTAAGTAGTCGATTTTTTATTTTAATTTACTTACTAGTTATTTCATGTTATATTATCAAAATTATAATCCATAGTTTTAATTGAATTAGTAGAGGTGGAATAAACTGTTAAGAGCTGATAAGTTAAAGGTAACTTGGGAAATATTATAAAGTCGGACCATTAGAATTTAATTAAATATTCAGACATGTTAGTCGTGCAGTATTTATAATAAGGTTTCGATTACCTTTAGGAATACAGTAACGCAATGAAAAAAAATTTGTGTATGTGTTTACAACGTGGGAGTATTTTTATATACATCGCATGTACACTCTTTGTTTTGATTAGGTAGTCATAGCGACCGGATTTAATAGCCATTAATTTAGTTTTATAATCGCGCGCTGAATGGTCCGAATTTAACTGCCGGTTTAAAGGAAGTCATAAGTTATTTCGAGTAATTTCAGTTTATAGTTTGAATCCATAACCCCTGCTCCAGTATACACGCATACTATCGCAAACTATATAATTGGCGTGAATTTGTGCGGATCCACCCCCGCAGATAATTATCGACTTTGAGTTTTAATTCATCGGAGCAGTGATGGGTATAATTATTATTATAATTGCGAAATATGTAATTATCATGCGGGTGGGTTTAAATGTATAAATAGGGGTTAACGTCGCAACAACACCCTCGTCGAACACGCTGTTAAATAACCCCCGCATTGCAAGTAACACCCCAGGAGCTGTCCGTCTAAACGACCGCACTCCACCCGCGCGCTATCGTGCGCTTCCTCGCACCTTCCTTTCAAATTTCCGGCCGAAATGTTAATGGCCAATAATACTTGATAATGGATAGATACGGTCAGATTTACTGCGGAAATCCTTAAACCCTACATAGATAATCATTAGATCGGTTCAATAATTGCACACCTAGTTTTCTTTAGCAATGTAAATACAATTATACAATTCCACAACTGCGCGATACACATCATGTTTTAATTATTATTGGGAACATTTTGCAATTAATGTTCGGTACATAAATACATATTTGCAACAGATGACCGAATTTATTAAACTATGTTAATATGCGGCATGACCTGGATTTGCAAATTTGGTTTATTCATTACATATGATTGAATTTATTGTCTGGATGCACACAATCCGTCAATACCACCGACCACAGCTACCACCGCCCCAAGTAACTGCATGATCCGCACCGTTGCAAACCTGTGTTTGGCAGAGTTTTGGTAGCGAGAATATCCATCAATTAGGCATGTTATAACCTAACCGGCACGTACGAGTTGAACGTTACGCTCTGGTCTCCCGTAGGCATTAGGCGCTTCGGCCGTACTATACCCAAGTACACCGTTACTGTCACTGCTAGTTACGAAGTTTAGAGTATGCGAGCCCCGTCGGGGCCGTGATTCTCAGACCACCACCCCAGAAACGCCATACACTCCTCCTATTCGGCACACTTCGATTAATTCCGTATTTATCGATGCTTGTATTGAATTAACATCGGAATTATTGTTATGGGGAGAGCTTAAATTAGTTTATCGCAAGGGCTCTGGCCCCATCCGTCATGTGTTTGCTCTTTGCAGATGCAAGATTGAAAAGCTTTGATTTCTCCATAGAGAAAATGTGATTACTTGATGGAATTAGTGATTCAGCTAAATCAAAACATATCTATTATATAGTTTTTTAGTACAAAATCTCTTGAAACATGACCGGGACTAGAAATATTGAGAAACTGTATTATACTTTATTGTAAAACTTAGCGAAAAGTTGTGAAGTCGAGAAATGTTGTAGAATGGCAAGAAATGTTGAAAAGATGTGAGTGAACTACTCACCAAAAATAAAACTTTGATTATAAATAACATACTGCATCTTTTTATTTTATTTTTTTTATTATTATTATCTAATCTGCCCAGTTATAAATTATTAAATGTAACCCGCTACCCACGAATCGCTACTCGCGACCCACGACCCGCATCTTACGATCCACAACGCTCCGCAACCCACGACTTTCTCATTGCTTTGAAAAATAACCTCCCTAAAAAGTTATACTACAAAAATAATGAGAAAATATTGTATAAGTTGGGATGGAACCTTTAAAAAATCTTTAAACATTTTTCATAAATTATTGTGAAATATCAAGAAATTTTGAGAGAAGGTTGTTTTTGACGAACAATATTATCAAATGTTAAGAAATATTGATGGAATATTAAGTAATTAAAAACAGTTGTGTAAGTTGAGAAATATTGGAAGAATGTCAAAATATTGAGAATTTATTAATAAATACCATTTAGTAATCTTATAAAATGTCAAGAAGTATTGAGAAATTGTTGTTGATGCCGAGAAATATTATCTAAATGTGCAATGAGAAATGTTGCAAAATCCCGACAAATAGTGAAAAAATTTTGATTTGTGATGAATATTTGGAAAATATTATATCAAGAAACATCGATAACATGTTTATGGCGAGAAATATTGTGAGAATGTTAAAAAATATTGATGGAATATCAATCAGTTCTAAAAATATAAAGAAATCGTTGCGTACGTTTAGAAATATTGAATGTATGTCAAGATATTAAGAATTTATCGATAAATATCGTTCAAATTGAGAATTATTAGAAATGTTACATAAAATATTCTAAAATTAAATAAATGATGTAATATGTCGAGGAGCATTTGAAGAATATAGAGAGGTCAAAAAACATTGAGAAAAGGTTGAGAAATATTGAACGTTCAGACATTGAGAAATTGTCGACAAATATATTGTTATTCACAATATAGAGAAAATGCTGTACAAGTTGAGAATTATTAAAAATGTAATTTATTTATTTGTAAAATGTCAGGATTTATTAAAAATAATAACAAAAACTGAAATTTAACTTAAAACAATTAAAAAGAAATATGTACATAGATATTGTAAAATATCAAGAATTATTGAAAGAATATCAAGAAGTTAAAACGTATTGAGAAATTGTTGAACAAGTTAAACAATTATTGAGAGAATATTATACAATTAATCATTTTTAATTTGTACAAAAATAAATGCAAAATTTCTAAAATTGTTGAAAATGTTACATAAAATATTATATTATATATGTGTATTTTATTGTAAAATATTAAGATTTTTTTGTTGGTGGCGTGAAGTATTGTGAAAATGATATATTATGGAAATGTCGAGAAATGTTGAGAAAATGCTGTTTATTATATAAAAGACTGTGATACTACGGAAAAACATTAAAGATAATAAATAAGTAAAAAATATTATACATTTAGAAATTATCGACAAATGTTGTTTAACATGTTATACAAACTATTACGACAATTCTGTACAAGTTGAAAATTATTAAAAATGTCAAAAATATTGAAAATGTTACATATGATATTGAAAATGTAAAAAAAAGAATATCATAAAATGTCTAGAAATATTGTCTATGAAAAGAGATGTAAAAATGTCGAGAAATGTTCTAAATTATAAAAAATTGAGCAATATTGTGAAACGTCAATAAAAGTCTCGAAAAATTCAATAAGTATTAAAAAATCGTAAAAAATTATTATTTTTATAAATTGACAAAAAATATTCGCAAAATTCATTTTAAACCATTTTAATAATTAAGTTTCTTAAAACACATTTCAAAACTTGTCACGACTAGTATTTTGCTGCTAGTTCTTTATCAACATTTTTTGACATTTACAATTATTTTTAAGCAGCTACAATACATTTTTCAACATATATTACATTTTGTCGGGATCGCACATTCAGTGATTTTTTTTTATAAAAATATAAAGAATTTTAAACAAATTCATTTTAAATATAAAAAATGTATTTTTTTAATTCTTATTTTTTTAAAATTATTTGAATAAATTTTTTATAAACTAATTAACTATATATGTAAATAGATTTTATAAAGAGAATTTTATAAGAGGCTAAGTAAAATATGTAGTAGAACAAGAATATGATTTTTTCATTTTTAAACATGCATATGATATTTTAAACAAATTCATTCATTTTAAATATAAAAAATGTATTTTTTTAATTCTTATTTTTTTTTTAATTATTTGAATAAATTTTTTATAAACTTATTAACTATATATATATATATATATATATATATATATGTAAATAGATTTTATAAGAGGCTAAGTAAAATATGTAGTAGAACGAGACTATGATTTTTTCATTTT
This sequence comes from Tachinus sp. AB-2021, assembly GCA_030264575.1. Classification (NCBI taxonomy): domain Eukaryota; kingdom Metazoa; phylum Arthropoda; class Insecta; order Coleoptera; family Staphylinidae; genus Tachinus; species Tachinus sp. AB-2021. The sequence continues at coordinate 13,522 of JARJEC010121042.1, forward strand.
TAAACATACATATGATATTTTAAACAAAATCATTTTAAATATAAAAAATGTATTTTCTTAATTCTTATTTCTTTTTTAATTATTAGAATAAATTTGATAAACTAATTAACTATATATGTAAATAGATTTTATAAAGAGAATTTTATAATATGTTAAGTAAAATATGTAGTAGAACAAGAATGTGATTTTTTCATTTTTAAACATGCATATGATAATTTCTGGAGTTTCGGCCATTCCTATAGCTACTCGTAAGTAATTGCATTCCCAACTAAACGATCTAAACGCAAACAACTTGCCGTGCTTTCGAATTTTACTTTTCTTTCTACATTTATAAGTTGAATAATTGAAAATCTCCTTGGAACAACATAGTTACCCTAATTGGGAATGAAACTAGGTGAGGGTACTCACCTAAAACAAAAGAAAACACTGATTAATATTGAAGCACAATAACAAATTTCCGATACGGCTCTAGGCGCTTAATTTAAACTACAACAGATGACAACCGGCTTTGCTGTTAAATTTAATTTGTGTTAAAATTTTAACCATACACTCATTAAACCCTATTGATTCTCGTTTTCGAGAATCAGTACACATTGAATATGTGCACAATGGCCGAAGACCGATTGTGTAAATCGTAACCGTTCGTTGACGTGACGCTGCACAAAATCAGGCTTTATTCTTCTCTCAATAACATAATCTTATTAAATGGAACCCAGGGCCTCGTGTCGGGCGACGGCTGTTTCTGTGCCTGTTTCCTACCGTCTGATTCAGCGTGATAGGGTAGAGCAGAACTTTCCCCTTTAACCAGCCACCCCCCCTAAATATAGTAATAAGGTCGCAAATAACTGCTGGTGGTTTAATTAAGAAATCGTATTAATTAACCCCAAGGGGAGGATGATTAATTTTTCTTAATATCAGTTAAATTTTTTCTCCAAACTCCGTTTCGTAATCAATGTAAACATGTGTCTCTTTTGGTCGCTTATTAATCAGTCGCGTTCGTGTCTATGACGCGTTTATCATTAAATTGTTGACTGTTCATTTGCGTTGTCAGCTGTAATCAATCCTAAGAACAGGCCGAATAAAAGAACGTTTTCACACACGTTTCGTGATTGCGAGTCGTGTGCTTTGACTGCTCCGTTGATTGCATATTTAGTGTTATTTACTTCATTTTTATTCCAACTTTATGTTGTGCATAAGGATCATAAATTTTATTCCAAACAAAAAAATGGAATTTAGAAGCTACTTTTAATTAACGTAAATAATTTATTCTGGATTTATTATTTTATATTGCAATACTTTAACAGATATCTTTCATGTATCAATGTGTAATAATGCAACAATGCAAAAGGTGTAATAATAACTTTCTATCTTAATAAAACCAGTGAAGATTTTTGTAGGTTGTTGAATCATATTTTCAAGTTCAACGTGTTTAGTCAAATGAATTTGTTATATTAAATTTAACATTTGTATCTTTTAAATCACTTCTTGGCTTCACCGCGGCGACAAAAAAACTGTTCAATCACGATTTCCCATTCACATCAGTCCATTGGCGCCCTATCGTACCATCTGGTTGAATGGAACGCTTGAATGCCCAGTTTTAAAAACATGTGTTTATAAGTATTAAAGTTTCAGTTTCTTTTAATTGATGGATTTATGCAAAATGTTTAGAAATTTATTGCCGAAATATAACGAACTATGAAATAATTCAACGGTTATTAGATCATGTAAAATTTAATGTGAATGCAAAGAAATCTTATAAAAATGTCGGCAAATATTACAAAAAATCAAGAATTGTTTGACTTTTTGCGGCAACAACAAGAAGTTTGAAAAACATTGAAAAATATTAGTGAAGGGTCGTGATATATTTAACGTGACAAATTTGGAGAAAGTGTTAACAAAAAATGAGAATTTTAATAATTGATTATAAACTTTTTACTTAATCATTTTGATTGGTGTTGTGATACTGGTTGCCTGTAAATTCTATTGGTTGTTCTAGACAGTTAGTCTAGCTTCCTATATCGTTTACAAGAAAGGCACACAACCACTCACGTTGACTTCAAAAATAAGAATGTGTCACTAATGGTGAGAAATGTCAGAAATATTGTAAAACTTTGATATTTTTGCAAAATTGTCGAGATTTTTATTTCATTTTTTGTGTAGAAATTTATTAATGCAAGAAAAAAGGTTACATTAATTATGGACTTTCTATAACATTATTTATTTCTCCGTTTACCGAATAAGTTGGAGAAGTGGGTAAGAGTGTTAGGGTTAGGTTAGGTTAAATATCGCAAATGATAAGAAAGATTTGGATTTGAATATAAATTGAATTTGTTTCACTTGTTTTGCAACTGTCGCAAAAATTTAAAAAATGAGCATTTTAAAGCTCCAAAAATAATTTAGAGGCAGGAAGTAGTGTTTTAAGTTTTTCAATGGTGATCAACACATCCAAAAATAATGTATAAGTAACAATTGGTACAAAAATTTCAATTGTTTTTCAATTTATAATAATAATAAATGGCTTTTATTCCCAACATATAAAGAATTATACAGAGTTATTTTAACTTAAAGTAATCTTAACTTATACGTGAATACATGGCGAAGTTTAGTTGCTTATTAGATAAGCTCCTGCTCTATCACTTAACCGTAGAAACACAGAACATGCATATATAACCTAACGTACAATTCTAAAGTTGCAATTTGGTGATCCAGAACTAATATGGGAGAAGAGATGCAGATTCAGGAGAGAAAAAATTCTATAAGAAGAATTCTTCCACTCCAAACCCGATGGTTTAGAATCGAAGAGGCACTGCCAATTGTTTAGCTGCATTATCGATGATAATGCAAATTTTTGTAAAATTTGTAGCTTGGCAATTTAGGTATTAAGACTAGATTGCCGGCCATAGAATGGTTACAAAAATTCAAAATTATTCTTATAACAAAAAAATTTTAAAAACTCCTATTTTAGAATTGAATAATATAAGCAATTTTAAAGCCGTAAAAATAATTTATATGTGGAAAAACCTAGTTTTAAATATCTTGGAAATGCCCAAAAAGAATGGTCAGATCTTGATATGTATAAAATCTTAAAATAACAAGTCGATTTTGAAGTTTTAAGCAAAGTTTACAGGCAGGAAGATATAGTTTGAAACTTTGAAATATATCTAAAAATAATTTGTGGGTAGCAATTTTTATAAAGATAAATAAAACAAGTTTTTAAGTTTTTATCACGATATAGACCTAAAACTTGTTTGATTTATCTAAAAAGAAATATCACGTAATAACTGCCTCAATTTCTACAAAGTCTTCAACTACTTTATAATTGATACAAAATTGCCCATTTTTGAGATAATAGAATTTGCAATTTGGAGAAGGTTTGATGCTTGGGTTGGTTAAAAAACATCTAAAACTAGATGTTCGCCAATAAAATTATTAAAAACCATCTAATAGATGATAGAAAGGCAAATAGAAAGCTCCATAAACAATTTAAAGATAAAAGGGCACGTAAGCTTTATTTAGAAAAATTATTCTGATAAGTAGGATAAACCCAACTATTTTATAGTTGGTATAGTTGGTATTAAAAATAATATTGACTAGTATTGAAGCTCCAAAGACAATGCAGAGATGCACAGAGACTTGATTTCAAAGCACAATATACTGAGCAAACTATCTAAAAGTAGTTGTCGAAGTAATTAAATTCTTTAATTGGTGATTAGAGCTAGCAATTACACACAGATACGTAACACAAAAAAACAATTTAGCTGTTTGTAGAAGACAATTGAATGATTTTTGTAATTGGTGTTCAAGAATGCCAATTTTGAGCAGGTTTGAAGAACCAACAGCAATTTGGTGGATAGAAAACATTATTTTGAAATTTGGATCAATCTGAAAAACATTTAATAAAAAGACTTTAACATTGGTTCAAATATTACACTTCATTCTGATTTTGAAGCTAAAAATCAATTTAGAAGTAGTTAGCTTTAAAATTATTGGAAAAATATCGAAAAACTATATTTGCACAATAAATAATTTAACGACATTTTTATTGGTGCTCAAAAATATGAATATTGATCAATTTTGAAGCACTTAGAATATTTTATAGATGAGAGACCTCCATTTTAAGCTTATAATTAAATTTGAACTAAGCTTGTAATATTTAAAAAACACAGTAATATTATTATGTGTCATATTTGTTACGCCCCAAATCTAGTTGTGCTCGCGGCTGGCGCGTTTTTGCCACTCCATCGTCACGGCACTGTATAAACTAAAAGAAATAATAAATGTAAAATCAAATAAAACTTAAAAATCAACAGAAATAAAGCACTAAACCAACAATTTAGAAAAATAAACTAAACCCAAAATAATTAAATAAGTGAAAATAGGCGACATTAAAAATAAACTGAATTGATTAAGAAAATATATTAAACAAAAATAAAGTAGAGAAAATTATTAACAGTTATGAAAGTAAGTGCGATTTTTAAAGTGGGACTACTGCAATAAATTACAGTTTGTCTTGCTCCAGAGCAGTAGTCAAATTTGCCGCAAGGTGGACAAACATTGAAGCATCAACGGCGTAGATACTTCAACACTGAGTTGTTCTACATCAAAATCTATATAATTTGTTAGTGTGGGAACTTGTGTGGTCGCTAAAATATGCACATTTTCTTGGTAACTGAACTAGTAGAACATTATCTAGGCAACATATATTTCTGTGACACAATATCTGGGTAGATGTTCACAATAGCCTAATATACTGGTTTAATATTTTTAGCTATTATCTAAATTACCCCGTGGTTTTCCTTGAAATGTTATTATAATATTGAATATTATCTATTTCGATACAATTCCTGGCCGGATGAATGTGTCACAATCGTATACTGTTTTATTCTTTTTTATTATTATCTAAATTACCTAGTGGTTTTTTTATAATATTAGTATAATATTGCATTATAAAAGGGGGTCAAAATATCGTATTATCTTAATCAATTGGTTAGTATGTTTTGCTTGCACATAAATAAGATATCGTTTTCGAATGATATCGGTTATGTATTTATGTTCTTAGTATGGCTGTAGACTAATACAATACATTGATGCACATCAGTTTTTTGCTCACGTCTTTAGATGCCTGAGGGAGCATAGATACGTGGTATAAGAGAGATATAGGGTTACCAATTACAAGTCTGTGCGGCTAATATAATTAACGTCATTACGTCCCGTGAGCCGTTCCAAGGAACCGAACTAAACTAAACGCCGAAACTTTCGCCCCTCCTACGTAAATTGTTCGCAGCAGTATAAAATTTACTGCATAGATTTTCGAGCGAATAAACAAAAGTTTTTTAACGTGCGGCGCTAGTTAAATTAAGCGAGAGACTTCAAAGATACTAAAACTCGTCAAAGCTCCAACAAGCGAACGCGCCAAATGCATTATAAATCCGGTCACGCGGCCCTCCGGTAAGCAACAATGGCTCCGGAGACAACATTGCTAATTGCATTGGCTCCGTGAGTCGCCTTCTAGTTTCTGGGACAGGGATGAAATATATTACAACAGCTCCAGCATCGTCATGCCTTTTTATTACTACCTCGTGAAACGGTTCTAAATATCTCACACACACAGAGAAGTACACGGAAAAGAACGACCCTTCTGCACCAAATATATTTATTAATTGGAACATCCCGAATCTGCAATTAGTTTCCCAAAGACACAAAAGGAATTACTAAACAGGTTTTCTTTTCCGCAAAAGCTCGTCGGGTATAATATTAACATTTTCCCGACCACTTTTATACTTTTTATTACCATCATTACAGGAGAAAGAGAAAGTATTGTTTAATTAAGACAATTTAAAGGTCAGTTTAACTTCATTACTGTGGACTATATATTCTTCTTCTCTGAACTCGTCTCCAGCTTGTTTCTGTTTTATTATCTCACAAATTATGTCTGCTCAAATTTAACGACCGATATTTAAAATTGTGTCTAATTGCAAGACTTGGATTTACATAATATTACTTTTGCTCATTATTAATTATAAAAGCATGCAATAAAATCAAACATTGCATTCTGAATTATGTTAGATAAAGTCATATTTAATTAAACGATTCAATGGTTCATGGTATTTGGTTTAGTTTTCTGTTCCAGTTTAAAGTTGTTCAGTAAGTTCTACCTGTAATGATCATTTTCATACTGATTATTGTGGGTTGATTACAGTTGTATGATAGTGGCGAATGCTAAATTAACGTTCTGGTTTTCCGTTTAATGCACATAAATTTGATTTACTTCTATTTTATTTTATCAAAGTCAACTAAATCAATCAAAAATTTTAATTTTAGTATAGATTTCCAAAAAATAATGCGGTTTTTAAACATTATATTAGGTACTAAATACATTACATTTTTTTTGTTTGCAAAAACCTTAATATTTTTTATAAACCTATAAAGCTTTTTAAATATTAAATATTGTAAATTGTTACATTTGCCGGTTAGATTTTCAAACAAACAAATAATGAAATTTGTAATAGACCTTGATGATTTATATAAATTTTCAAAAGTTTTTTTCAATAATCCTTTACATTTATTATGCGTTTTAAAAAGTTTAACAGAATTAATCAAAATATTGTTTTATTAAATTGCCAGGATTTTTAAAGGTAATTGATGATTCTCGAATTTGTGGCTCGACGTGTCGCGTCTAAAATTCAGACTTTTTTTACTTTCCGGGCTCAAACGGTTTTGTATTCAATAATGTAAATTAAGAAAATTGCTTTTGATCTATACAAAACCTTATAAATAAAAGTATAAACTGCTCTGTTATCAAATAAATTTTTTATCAGTTATAATTTTTTTTTTTCTGCAATTGTTATATAAAAAACGTTTTATCTTGTTTAGCCATACAAAAGAGCATTTATTATGCAGATAATAAAAAATCTAATTTGATAGCCGAAGAGATTATTATTTTCTAAACAATTCTCAATAAACTAAAATTAAATTAATTAAAAGATTAAGTTACAATTAATTGAGAGCTACACCTCTGTTAACAGCGATTTATTTCCGTATAGGGTACGAAGCGCATCCTAAGACATTTCACGTATTCAGGCATATTTAAATGCACCAAAACAAGTGGCTTCATAGATTAGGTACCGTTTCTCGGCACCTAGCCCCTTAATTACACGAGTTGTATTTCTACATATTATTTCATGTTTTTATGTTTTTTTTCACACAGTATACGCTTTTATTTATTTTAGAATATCAATATAAAATGTACAATTTTTCTCAAAGTTCCAGTTTAAGTTATCAGTAATGTTGAACCACGAACGTTATTGACGAATACACAATGATAATTCCAAGTTTGTCGGTTTGTCGTTTGCCTAAGCTAAATCAAAAGCTTTTGTATTTTATTTAGATATAATCAGAAAAATTCTTGAATTTACAATAGACATTGATATTGAAGTACTAAATATTATTTTCAGAATTTCAACTAAATCAAATACAAAATTTTGTATACGTAATATTTTTTTTTTACGAAAACTATCGAAAATGAGTAATTTCGAACATTTAATTAATCTCGTAAGCCTTTCCTTGCGCACGCCGCGCCAAAAACGGTGTGGATTTTTAGTGTTTTTTAGACAACGGCCAGTTATAACAATATAAATAATAGTTATTTGTTTATCAATGCCAGAAAGTGCTATTTTGCTGGATGACACTAAGAGTAGCGAGAAGATCAAGCGAGCATCAGACGAGGTCAGCTAAGAGTATTTGGGCCATGGTGAACACAACATTTTTTAATCGTCTACAGTTTGCCATTTGATTGATTTATGTGTTATGGCTTATGTATCTACAGTGACAGTGCCAATTTTGTAATGTCAAGCACTTTCAGGCCGCATATAGCGACCTTTCAGGTCGCTATATGCGGCCTGAAAGTGTTATGCAGTAGGAAACTGTCACTTTCAGTTAGAGTAATTGCAAATCCCAACTTTCAGGATCCAAGTGCGGACAGAATATATTGACTTTCAGATATAGCCGCCTCAAAATACAGTTTTGATCAATAAATGTCATAAATATAATAAATCTGCCAGTAAATGAACAATAATTAAAAAAAAATTAACTTTAATTTGTAAAAACGTGGTCGTAGAAAAAGTATAATACATAACTCTAGTTGTAAAGCAATGGCGCACTCCTGGAATTGCTGCACTTCCCGCTACGCGGGTCGTACGCAACTTTTCTAGTCGTGCGTAATATGCTACTTACAACTCTTGATATGTAACACACTATTGATACATTTTTCTTAATTTTTCTTAAATGAAGTCCAGGAGCTTTTGCGAAGGGATTGTTTTCAGCTCTTAGTAGGTTAGCATCTGCTTGCCAAAGTGAACTGTGCGTTGCATGTTGAATGCTCCGCATTGCTGCGGACTCTCTTCAAGCATCCCCGGCATAGTAGATTTTCTTGTATAACCAATTTATGCATGTGCTTATTAAGACAACAGTCTCTAGTGATCAGCCTTGTGAGCCATGGCTGTTTGGTTTGACTTAAATGCGATACTTCCTTTTGAATACTTTGTGTTGATTCTGTTAGGAATTATCTTGTGTAAGTCATCCGCTGACAGCTATCCCATAAGTTGTTGTTTGCAATTTTACGTTGGATTATTTCTTTTCTAGCCTTGGGTGGAATCCTGAATGTGAGTACTGGTCCAGTAAATGTCCTTGTTGACTAGCTGGTCGACCTTAAGGTTCCCTTCTATGACTTGGTCTTTTGGTGTCCAGACTAGAGGCACTCTGTTGTTTGTAGCCAGTGCCACCAAACTGTCCATACAATTGAAGACAGGTTGGAGTTTATTTGTGGCTATCGTAACACCTGTAATGCTTCTTGGCTGTCAGACATGATGGTAATTGGTCTGTTGAATTGATCTCCCGACTTTATCAACTGCCTGGCGCACCACTCGTGGCGGTCACTTTAGCTTGAATAACTGAGTCATATTTGCACATGGATAGCGTGATTTAACAGGTGTTTGCTTTCATATATTCCAGCTCCGCTGCCATTTTGATTTTTGGCTCTATTTGTGTACCAGATAATTCTATTGGACCATGCCCGGGTATATATTTCTTTTGATCACTCGTCTAGCGACGGTATTACTACATCAAATAACCTTTCATAAAATTCAATCTCATTATTACAGTTTTTCCTCAAGCAACATGTCCGTTATACTTAATATGAACACTTCTCTGATACAATCAGAAAGTCTCTTTTAAATAAATCGACAATTTGTAAAAGGACAAATGGGTAACGCAAATACTATATATTTATAAAACGTTCCCATAATTTGTGCCCGGGTATTTTTTTTTTGACCACTTGTCTCGCGACGGTATTACTACATCAAAGGATCTTTGAATACGATGACATTTTATAAAATGTGATCTAATCATTAGAGTTTGGTCCTCATGCTACACGTTTGTTATACTCGATCAGTGAGATTAGAAACGTGTTCGTTTATCTGTAGTCTATACTCTCAGTGTCTCAGTCTCAGATTGGTGAAATGGTGGTAGTGCGAGTAGAACTTCCAATGCTGCTGTGGGGGTCGTTCTCATCCCTCCCGTTATCAGCAAGCATGCCATCCTCTGTATTTTGCTTAGTTTAGTCGCTGTAGTCCTGAGTGTTTTTTTTTATCTCATACGAGTACTTCGTATATATTTCTTAAAGCATCCAATAGTTAAAAATGCTTTGAAAAATAAAATATCTTAAAAAAACAATTTTTATTATTAATTTATAAAAAAGGTTATTAAAAAATGTGTTTAGTATCAAGGAAAAATAATTTCAAATTAATTTTCCGTTTTTTTTAGTTCAAGTTTAGTTTTTAATATCATTGTAAGTTTTTCGAAACTATTAATAATTTTATTTTGCAAAATTTCTTTTAGTTTATTTAAAAATGAACTCTCAAACCTTTTTTTTTGTTAATAAAAAACAAAATATATGACTTTTAAATTTTAAAGTTTTTAATTTTTTTGATATGTCAAGAAAAATTTAATAAAAAAATGTTTTTGTTAACAAAATTATATACAATTTCAAGAAATTGTAGTTTATGATTAAAGAGTGTATACATCATTGTTTTCTGAAAATTGTAAAAATTTTGCTAGAATTCACTTATTATTTTTTTGTCAGGATAAGCCACTGGTTGTTTTGTTCTATTATTAGAATACATTTAATATAAT
>JARJEC010121082.1:0-35061 GCA_030264575.1 Tachinus sp. AB-2021
TTTATAAAAGTGTGTTATAATACCGACTTTGCAGTTTGAATCTGATGCATGGGTATGTTTGGATCTGATGCATGGGTATGTTTGGATCTGATGCATGCGTATGTTTGGATCCGATGCATGGGTATGTTTGGATCTGATGCATGGGTATGTTTAGATCATATGCATGGGTATGTTTGGAGAAACATAAAAGTAAAGTAAATGATGTGCTTAAGACGCGTATATGGAAAGATACGTATGTACAATGTTAGAAATGGGTGATCAATGAATGAATGTAGTTTGAAAGTAACACCGATAGACCAGTACGAACAAAATACATTGCGTTGGGTAGGTCATATTGAGAGAATTAATGAGGATCGAGTGACAAAGCTAATTTGTAAAGGAAAAATATCTGGATCAAAAGACAAGATTAAACCATAAAAGAGTTTGTTAGACGTTGTAAGTGCTATTAAAATTAAAGTGGAGAGAATGACTAGATGTATATTGCAGAAGCAAAAATGGTATATAAAGATAGAAAAATATGAAGAATAATAGTAAGAAATAAGTTTAAAAACTCAAACTTTGAAATATTGTACTGCTGTGTTACTGGCTACCCCAAAAGGGAAAACGCGTGACTTAGTATGTATAAAAATTTCATAAAATATTACAATATTTAAACAATTTTAGAAACTATCAAATTAATATTTGATTTATAATTTGAGCTTTTAATTTTGTTATTCTTGAGGAGTGCCACCGAAAATTGTTCGTGGACCAAGCGTGGTAGGTAGCCAAAAGCTGGACTAAAGCATCTTTGTTTCGGGCAGGATTTAAACTAGCTTATTATATTTTACCTCATTTATTTAAATTAAAAATAAAACAATAACTATTTGGAACAGATGTGGTTCAATATATTTCATGGTCACAGAGTTCCAACAAAAAACAAAAAAAAACAAAAATAATAATAATAAACAAGTAACAAAAACGACCAACGGGGTAAATAAACAACTAATCACACATTCGCTCACATATTCATTCTTCTTTCACTGACACATTTGTCCAATCCTCATTTATTCGGTTAACAATATTTTAACAAATATTATTTTAAAAAAATAATAAGCCCGCAGCCGGGGTCGTTACCTTTTACTCGTCCTGGTGCGAACAAGGCTTAAAGGCCGGTTCGGACCAGGGCGAGTAGTCCAGATAAAAATAGTAAGTTGTCAGTAAAACAATTTGGTTGACTAAATAGAATTGCTTCTATTTTTGTCGGGCGAGTAGCCCCCACTTCGTCCCATACAGTCTACTCGCTACTAAGCAAATTCGAACGTACTGGTTTAGTCGAGAAAATTAGTGCCGCGTTAGATTACCGATACCGACTAAATACTAGCACTTGCCTTATGTCATTACACTGTAAGTAAATCGTTGAGTGCTAAATAGGTCACTCGTAACTGTACTGGACTAATTCGAACGAGCCTTAAGTAATTTCTGGATTGTATTAAAGCCGGAGAAAAACGCAAAATAATAATTGATTTTGATGATGAAAGTAATAAAGTTGGTGGTTATGTGCGTCTAAATTGTGGTTGGTCTTCTAGATACTTATTAATTATTATTTATATTGTTTTCCTTACACAAAAAGCATTGGCCACATAAAACAAAATACTTAATTTTTAATATGATTGAGTTTCTAGAAAAAAGCGTCTCTTCCCATTCCTGAAAATATAATCAGAAATAATATTACAATACTTAACGTGAATAATAATCTACATAGTTTTAATAAAATTGCACACCGACGACCCGTATTCCCTACACACCAGAATTTATTCTCCGCCAGTTTCTTTTTTTATTCCCAGCGCAGATTGAATAATGCAAATATATTTCTCAGCCCCCATTCTGACTTCCAACCATAAATCTAAAATATATTAAAGCAAACGTAAATTCCTTCGCGACTCTGCAGGACCAAACTCGCCCTGAAAACTGATATAATCTCTCCATTTAAATTAATTTTCTAATTGATCGTGGCGTGAGAATACCAAAAATGTAAATAATAAAGATGAATTGTGTGTATATGTTTAGCACACGGGCCGGCGAAACGTTGAATAATTCAATACGCTCCCGGACATACAACAAAAATGTGTCCGAGATATGAATCGCGTAAACAAATTTGTGTTGAGTTTATTTTTTTCATCTAACAAAAAAAAACGGAGGAAAAATTACGCATAAATGAATATTAAATTATGGTTATTTTGCCATCTATTTATCATTATTATAAAATCAATATATCTTCCCACAAAAAAAATATTGCAAAAAATCAATACTTACGAGTGATACTGGGCCTGCAGGAAATTGAATTCTTCCTTTATTCGCTCCAGAGTATCGGCAATTGTAAACTTTATTTGACCACCCTGAGGTGGTGGACCCTGAAAAAAATAACAATGTAAATTATAACATATTAAAATTATAGAATAAAAAAAATTAGCTTTAATAAATTTAAATAGAAATATTTTATTACTGTACATAAAGAAATATTTTATATTTTTTCTTGATTTTTTAATTTTATATGAAGGAAAATGCCCTATAAATAGTTTTTATATAACTTCCATAAAAAGGGTTAATTTTATTGGCTATTTCCTCTATAATTCTAAATTTATTTCTTTTTACAAACGTGATGACGATAATATTGAAAATATTATAAATACACCACGTTGAGTGCCGTAGTTACAATGAACCATTAATTGAAGCAAGATTTAATTTTAATTAATGAAATCTATCGCATAAGTTGTTGACGTTCTATCGACAAAATCATTCAAAATTATCTGTTTACAAGTATGACAAAACGTTGAAATAACCACGGACGTTAACCGAAATAACGTCTATATATTTCAGTTTAACTAAGGTAACGTCTATGGGCTTTAGACAAAATAATCAATACGAGCGTTAATTAAGTAACGTCTTCGGGCAATGTACGACATCATTTACCATTTTGCTCTATTTCGCTTCTAACGCAGTAGATACCTTAAAACTATATATGTAGCTCGACGTTGAGCGATTGTTAAATTGATTAAAAAGTAGTAAGATGCTGGGCTGAGTAAGTGGCGCTTGTAAATGATTTGCGTGTGGTAATACTTTTCGGTTTTCTACTTTGCACCATTCCTACTATGAAATGTCATTGGCACTGTCTAATTAGTACAGTGTAGTTAGAGGTAATTTCATTTTGGCCTCGCAAAATTTATCGAAGCAAGTTCTGGCAGCACATCTTTCTGGAAAAATAAAATGTTTTAATCGTAGTAAATAAACATTTTCTACGATTTTAATAATAATAAACATTCAAATTGTCGACCTTCTTCCGTCTCGCAATGACCCAAAACGCTTGTAAATGGAATTTTGAACCATCAGGAGTACATCCCTAGTGATATTGGCGATTTCTTCAAGTATGCAATTTTTGAAATCATTTATTGACGGTTTCCGGTTTTGTTGCAAACACTCCACTTTTCAGAAACCCCCAAAAAAAGAAGCAAGTGGTGTTAGTTCAGCAGATCGTGGTAATCACTCAATTTCACCTTTATACCACCACCTTTCTACGAATCCAACGGTTTGATAGTCAATCTATCATAATTCTTGAAAGAGTTAAGATATCGAATTTTGGTTTAAGGGGAAGTGTGTCTTTTTTCATTACCTTTAAAATAAAGATCAATATTTAAAATGCACACCAACATCATCCTCTAAATAAACTCCACGTTAAATGGAAGTTCTAAACTATATAAGAATGTAGATTTTGTTACTCTTTAGATCCCCAAATTTTCAAATTATTTTATTCACTCGTTGAAAACTTATAGCTCCGTCCCAGGACTTTTGTAAAGCCCGGTATATGTATCAGCGTCATATTCAATGATATGTTACAAAATTTTCTAATTTACAGTAATTTTGGCAAACCTTTCTCTGAATTAAACTGCTTTAATATATTATTCAAATTTCTCAAATATTATCCGAAAAGTGATGTGATAGTTACTTCAACAAATTGCAGTCAAGTAAGTGCCTGATCACTGGAACCGATTTATTATGTAAAGCATTTTTGATTCATCGGATGAAATATTTTAATCCGGAGTAACCCCAAACGGAAAATAAAAAATTAAATGCAATACTTTTAGAAGGTCTATAATCTAAAGCCAAAAGAACTACAAAAATACTCACATAAATAGCATATTCCAAAAGGTTCCAATGTGTTCACCACTTTTATAATTTTTTCTGGATATATTATTTTAATTGAAAATTTCATGTGCGTATTTCGAAACAAAAACCCTTTCATTTCACATTTGGTAATGAATAGATATGTTCGACACACTGTGTCTGAGAATCTATTTGATTTGTGCTTATTATTGCAAGGATATGTATTTTTTATATCAATTTTTGTTACAAATAATGTCAACTATTGCAAAAAGGTGTTTCGCGTCTATGAAACTATCGATTAGCCTAATTATTAATTAATGCAAATTAATAATAACATTTTCTTTTGTTCTCTTCGCGCTTCTATTAATACTTTCGATACAGATCAAAGAATCAAATGTAACTTCGCACCCAATACTACCTAACCGCCATTTAATTTCCGACCATTATTATGGTTCCGATGTTATTTATTTCGCATTAATTGTCCCGCGCGCGGGGGCGAAAACTTGTAAAGTATACCCATGTTAAACATTGCACGTTTTACCCTTTTATGTAAATGAAAATCGATATTTTTATTGGTGGGGTGGTTACATTATAATCCCTTTACTAATGCTGAATAGCTTGACCCGTGAATAAATCTCGTAATAGCGTATAAATTCAATTTCCTTTCCACGTTCCCATCGCCATTGTACCTATATACCAAAAATATATACAAAGAACAAAATTTAATAACTCAAACAAATTTGTTTTTATTTAATGAAACGAGTGTTGAAAAAAGCAATTATGCACTATAAATCAATACGTATTACTGTAGACGTATATAACATCAAATTGTTTTATAATGTTTACCAATGTAGTTTAATTTATTTATTTTATTTATACTAATAACTACTTAAAAAATCAAAAAATATATTATAAAATAATTAGAACAAAAAATGAATATTTTTACGTATTTATTCGACGATTTCTTTGTTATTTTCTCTTATTTGTTTATGTTTCATTTACTTCGATTATTTTCTCAAATTTATTTAATTTGTTTATTTATTTATTTTTAGATCATATTTATTATGTTCATCGTTTTTGTTTAATGTTCATTTATGTTCCGGTTAATTTCTTTAAACTGGTTTCGACATCTCGGTTATTATCGGTGATCTGTTATGTGTGGCTATATAATTATGTAGGCTATTTCTGCCTTCGTCTTAAATTAAATGAAAAACATAATTTTTTTCTTATATTTGTCATTGTAATATATTCATTTAATTCCATTGTTTCATGTTGTTAAATTCAACTTAATATAATCTGTAAATATACAAATGTACTTCACAGAGATGTTAGATAAAATTTTAACACACAAACAACAAAAATCCAAAAATAACATTAAACGCGATCACATAATTTGATTATAATTTTATTCGTTGCACGATTCTATGCATTACTGTCTGCTCAAATGTCCCATTTTCATATTTCATTTATTCATAAAGTTAATTTTAGTAAACTTAAAATGACATTTAACTGTCATCCAGAATGCATTTTACAAAATCTATTACAGCTTAGAGAATTGGAAAATAATGGTTTGGCCTGAACAGGTAGAAAATATATTCCAGATTAGCTAAACTGCTCTTGAGTACAATTTAAAATTTGATACTATTGATACTTTTTTTAATTATATTTCACTCGGGTAAAGTTTAAATTTTCTAGCACCTGCTGAGAACAGGGAGCAACTTGTTCGAAGTTATTCGATACGCACTGAAGGTGTCGCGTTTACACATTCAATCAAGTATGCTCTGCACCGGAGGTGTTCAACAAAATCGTATAAAATAGCTGTTTAAACGAGGTTTATCGGTGTGTGTGTGTGTGTGCGCGAGTGAGCGCGCCGCGGCTTCGCCGACATCGATTTATTAAAACGCCCCCCACATTATAAACTATTAATTATGTGTTGGAGAATTTACTCGGATCCGCAATCAGCAAATACTTAATCGGCGATCGATGTGAGGTGACGTCACATCCTGTTTGAGATGTATGCGCAATCTCAAGTGTGGGTATTAATTTTCATACGCTCTCGTGGTTGCGCTGATTGCATTTTAGGGGTTGTTTCATCGCTAATGTGACATTTGAGCTGTGTCCGTATCCCCCATAGGCGATAGATGTGCCACCGATTTACATTTAACTTATTTCAAATTTGCATTAATCAAACATGTAAATAGGGATATATGTATCAATGCAGACCAATTTATATGAAATGACAACTGTTAGAAAACACGAAACCAATTAACGCATATCCATATCCATCCTTATTAGGATGGATATGGATATGCGTTAATTGGATTCGCCTATTGGCTACAAAAAAATCTGCTGGATTAATACTATTTTGGCTTGGGTTTTGTCTTGTTATCCAATTATCGTTCTACAAAAATATAAATCTTCGTCACATTTTTCTCATACCTGGACTACGTAGTGAATTTGATGTAGTATTTCTTCTTTTCTGAATTAAAAAAGTTAAAGAGCAAAAATTATAGTATGAAAAAATTGTCGATTGAAAAATCGTCGATTCATTGAAAATTATATTGTTGAAACAATATTTGTTGAAAATTGTTTATTTGTGTATAACTAATATTGATTGAAATATATCAATTCCATCAATATGCGTGCCTCCTCTATTTTGTCTTCAATGTTTGTTCGAAATGTTTGCCGATGACAAAATAATTGGGAGGCCTTATGTGAAAAAGAGAGATAGAAAAAATATACGCGAAGGAAAATAATTAAAGCAAGTGGAAAAGTATAAATACCATGGTACTAAAATTACAGAAAATTGAAAAAGCGAGAGAAAAATAAAAGAACGCATGGGAATGACAAAAGCAGCATTTAGAAGGAAAATTTTGAGTAGCAAGCTAATGCTCCATATAAGACTTTGATATGCGATTTATAAATAAACAAAATATGTATTTAGTTTTTCCTCAGTAAATCGAGTTAAGTAGGGTTTGGGTTAAATTATGAGTTGTTTAATATGAGAAACTCTGTATAAAATTGCAAAAAAGGATTTGTAAACCATTGTGTTTCCACATTATATAGACAATAGAAAAAAAGCATAGAAGCATGAACCTGTAGTTTTGGGTACATTAATAAGCATTAAGTGATCACACGAGGTTGGGAATGAAGAAATATTGAGAATAGCGGAGTAAAAAGCGCTAGTATGTACAATCGCAAAGAGATTGTTTATTAATGGTCGTTATCAAATAGTGGATAAAAACAAAAAAATAAAGAAGAAGATAAAAGATAACTGATGTTCTTAAAAAAAGAAAAAAGTACAGCGAGATGAAAAAAGACGGAAGGTAGAGCTAGTTAGTTAGGTTTTTGACAAATCAACCTATAAAAAATTATTATATAATACTTGTAATTATAAAACGTGTTTGATAAATAATTACTGTAGATTTACAATTACAAAAAACATATATGCGTCAAAATAAAAAATATACAATGACTAGATTCTAAACAATATCTAAGTGGCAAAGGAGCTTAAACATTGTTGGATTTTACGATACAAAAACATTAATTACCATACACAAATATATAAAACACGGTAAAAATACTAAGCCAGTTCAGTCGTAAATTCTCGAGCAGTCTATCCACTATCAATCTGCTTATTCAAATCAATAGCTAAATCAATATTCCAAAAACTGTCGACAATCCAATAGGATATAACAAATAGTAAGCGGAATATCACATGTATGAGCAGGTTAATTACGATGACAATAAATGGCCACGAGTCCATTGGCACTGAGCCGCGTGAGCATAACCTCTTCTCTGCGGATTAGCCTGCATCACAAATTCCAAGGTATAAGTGCATGCTTTACGGATCTTAGCTTATTGTCTTGAAGAGCAGACCACTCTGCCTGATTTATCCAGACAACACCAACCGTTGTAAATAATTACAGATATCCCAAGAACATACCATTTCGGATCTAAACTCTGCATCTGTAATAGAGCTCTTTGCACATTTGTTGGCCGTTTCAGTGGCACATTTGTTGCCACTGATTTCAACGTAACTAAAAACCCAGACAAAATCAAAGTGACACTTGCATCGCTTAACTGACGCAAAATCGAATGGTAGATGCGTACCATTCGATTTTGGAACGGGGAACCGATAATCGATAGCATTCATAGCGCTTAAAGAACCAGTGTAGATCACCAATGATTTTCCACAACTCAGTTGAAAAAAGGAGTGTCTGATAAATAGTAAAGAGTTCTGCAGTGTATACGCTGCTCACACTGGGTAAACCAAACGTAAACTGCAAATCATCTATTACAAAAGCATTGCCCCCAGATCAATTTGCTTACATTCGGCTAGATATTCGGTTGGCAAAGTGGATGATTTATCCATGTCGATTAAGCAAGTGTTTAACCTTGGACGTAAGAACAACCAAGTATCACGAGTATGACATACTTATATACATACCGGAATTTGCAAACAATTTTTAACGTTGTATGAATCATGGAGTTCAAGATTATACACCGCCGATCAAGTTGGGTGCAAGCGTTTTGCCTACAACTTTGCGGCATACAAGATTTTATGTGGCATATAAAGACATGGCTCTCCTGATTTACGCAACACACTAGCAATAGGACTAGAGCAAAATGCAACAGTTGCCAACCTTATTCCCCTATAATGAACTGAATGCACTATTCGTAATGTCGAGAGAGCCGCTGAAGAATAGATTATGGAAACATAATCTTATTTCGAGCAGACTAATAATCGGTATAAATGCAGCATTGTTTTCCGATTAATACCCCAAGACTTTCCAAGATCGAAGCCAGTTTTGTGACGAAGCACAAACATGACATCTTGCCTTCAACTCCTTCAAGTGAGGCCGCCATGAGCTCGGTCGGAAGTGAGATCTAAAAAACAAACACTTTCTTCTAAAGGAATAGGATCTTCTTTAAAGAATGGTAAATGGTCGCAATGCAAGTTCCGCTTTCTACAAAAATGTACAGTTTTAGCCAAAGAGAATATAAATCCATTCTCTTTGGCTCACCTTAGTAAACAAACGATTTATAAATATTTGTAGCTGGCGTTCATTGACAGCATATTTCTATATGCAAAATATGCAATGATGTCATCGGATTAATCGGCACACGCCTTTAATACCCTCCATGAACAACGTCACACTTATAAGTGTTTCTTGCGGAAAACCATTATCGGGTTCATCATCATTCGAAAAGCAGTCTCCTATACGTACCATAAGAACATTTTGTATTACCAGGTTATATCGTACGCAATGGCAATGTCAAAAACTCGCGGACAGTAGAAAAAGCATTAGCTCTAAGAACCAAAAAAGTAATACATATTATAGAGAGAAAAATAGTAATGACAAAAAATAGATATGGGTAAATTTAAAAAAATCATAATTATGCGCAAGCCTTCAAACAATTTGCAAACATTTTTATGTTTCGTAAAAATCCTTTAATATTTCTGAAGCTCTAACCAAGATCATTGATTACCGCTAGAGAGCAAAACCCAGCTGCTCAGATTTTCATTCAATAGAGGTGAGAATAAAAAGCTCTCGACGGCTTTGTGACGTTCTAACGCACCGGAATATTATGAATCTTAACATTGCATTGGTCTTTGATACTAGGGTTGTCAGGTTTCAAAAAGCTCAAAGTAGGACATTCTTGGAAATTTTATGATTGGTAAAAGTAATAATTATAATATTTTACTGGCAATACAGGGAGGTGACTGTCCAACCTGTCACGCTGTTGAGTCAGTTGATATGACAAATTTATGAAACCGATTTAGCATTAGTAATAAATTTAGATTTAACATTAGCGAGTTAAATACTCGAGTTGTCATATACTCATTTATGGAAATTTAGCATTTGCCGTGGCTTTAAGATTTGATCTTGAAAGTTCGTAATATTGAACTTCTGTGGCTAAGTACTTAAATTCTGTAGAAATACGCATGCGTTATGGGGGCGAGCAGCTGGAACAGCTATCAACGTCAAAAGCTACGTTCAGAAACGATTCGGTGAGGAGCGTGTTATGGTCAAGTGGCGTCGTTTTATGTGTACACAACAAAATAAACGTGTTTTGGTGTAAATGGTGTTAAAATAAATTTTGTCCATTTGCAAACGGCTAAAGTGCATTTGGTGTAAAAATGTGTTCGGTGCAGAATTTATTTTATTTATTTATATATTTTTTATTTTATTTATTTATATATTTTTTATTTTTATATTTATTTATATATTTTTTATTCAACAAACGCGGCTAAATCCGACACAAGCGTCCGTTCACACGCGCATGCGTAAATGCTTAAATTTATATTTATTAATTATAATTCTTTGCATAAATGCATCACGTCTATATAAATATAAAGTTATATTTAATATTAAATTTATTTTAATGCTAAATCGTTTGGATAAATTCAGCATTACCTGGCGTATATATTTCTTTTGATCAGCGCTCGTAAACATTGCATTTTGTAATTTTTTATTAGTAATGTTCACTTTGTTTACTGTTTGCAAACAGGTAAAATGGTTGCAAAGGTATTAAGTCAATTTAACACCGTATCAACAAAATAACACCCGGTAACGTGTAAACACATTTACGTGGATTCCAGAGTTTCAATAAATGATGTTTACAAGTAAAACATAAAATATATATTTAAAGAAACGACAAATTTAGTAAATTATAATTCTGATAGCATTACGGCAGTTAATTAAACTCTTAAAACTTATATTTTTGGTTGATTTTATGAATGTAAGACATTTCAGCTTAAACGTAGGACGTAGGACAAGTACTTGCAATTATAGGGACTGTCGTACCGAAAGTAGGTAGCCTGGCAACCCTATTTGTACAGCTACCCTTTCTCCTTCGCCTTTACGGCGCAAAGATTTAACTTCGGTTCATATCACTTCTGTCGATCAGTAAATGCATTGTCATGTTTAAAAAAAACGTTGTTTTAGTGCAAAAACATTATGTAAGAGGTTTTGTGGTATCTGTTTATTCATATTATAATCTTTTAATACAAAAATTAAAAAATCATGCAAGTTTCAAAAGCAAAAAAATATATACCAAAAGTTTATTATTTTTCGTACATTTCATGAAAAAAAAAACATTAAAACATTATTATTTTAAATAATGTAGCAACAAAAAAAATTTTAAATTTTAAATTTCGAACAACTAGAAAGCAGAAATTCTGGCATTAAATTAATTTAATATCATTTTCTTCAAATGATCTCGCTTTAGCTTTAAAGTTATATATTTCAAACATTTCACAAAGAATTAAATAAATGTTCTTAGATATGCTCATTAGCGCGTACAAATTGAAACAAAAATGTAAAATTTGATGTTTTGCTATTGAACGATTGATGAATGCATAATATACTTATCAATTACCAAGAACGAGACATATTTTATATTCATGAATAATATGTATGTTTATAACTTAATATAATTGAAGGAAGACATGATAGTGTGACTAGTGCCATTGCTTCTAATGTTAAATTATTAATTGCTATTGAACATAATATTGATCGATGAACTGTCTCTTATTGCTTGCTTTGCCTCCATAAACCATAATAAATTGTCGGGTGCCTAAAAATGTTGCCGCCGTTAATAAAACTTACAATCCACCGGTTGTGGATAGTCGCTTTCGGTCACACGCGATATTATTGATGGTAAATGCCGCATGAATGTTGCTATTAGTTATTATTAGTTGGAAAATTGTAGTGCGAGTACGGCGGGTTGTTAGTTTAGCACGGGTTTACATTATTGGATATTAATGGGGCGCCCCCCTTACTTATTGATGGGCATTTTCCTGCGCCGCATTCCGTTTGTGTTATTAGAAGGCATACAAGTTGCGTGCTGGGGAGAACACGAGCGACTTACTCCTCCGATAGCGGGGATAATTAAGCGGCAACGCGATTAGGCGATAACATCGTTTGTGGGCTTTACATATTAAAGAAAAAATGTGAATAATGCACAGCATTTATTTTCTTCCAAATTTACTCATTAAACATGCGCAGTTTTAAGTTGGCAAACGCAATGCATTAAAATGGTTTGTTACAATTAACAAATTTTAATCATATTATCAATTATTATATAATATTAGTACTAACGTTAATAAGAGTTAAAAATTCCGCGTTTTCGAGTTTTTGAGAGAAAAAATCGTAACAGAATTCAGGTAGTATATAATTTTTCTAAAAAATTAAATTAAACGATGTATGCTAACCAATTATTTTAAAAATTTTGAAAAGTTTTTTAAATAGTTGATAAAATTATTTAAAATAAAAGAAAACGAAAACTTGGAATTAAATAATTTAAAAAATAGCCTTTTCTCCTTTTTATTTTTCTTTTAAAAAATCAGTTTTTATAAACAAATAGGTGTAAAAATAATCAATAAGTTTGTATATAAAAAACAACTTATTAATTATTTGCTATTTGAAAAAGTGTTGTGACAATCCTTTCTGCGATTTAATTGGACTTACTTTATTTAATAAATTTTAATTTTTAGAAACAAATAATAAGATATACAAGGTGTTCAATTCAAACCAATAAATTTGATGATACTATCGATTCAAACGGAATTTTGCAAATCTTTTGTAGTATTTTTGGCATGTTTGCGCACATTCTCCAAAATAATAGTTTTTTTCTTCTCAATATTTTCATAAATTTTCTAATTTTTCTTTTAAAGTTGTAAAAATTTATAAATATTTTGGAATTTTTGTTAATTTCATTTCGAACTTTTAACAAAATTTTCTGTAATTTTTCAAGTTTTTACATTTTATCCATATTGTTACCTTTTTGTGTAATATTTTACAATATTTATTAATATTTCACATCATCTATTACATTTTTTTTATATCTTCTGCCACTTTATAAACATTTTTCAATACCTTGTAACTTCATTTACAATTTCAGATTTTTCGCTAAATATTTTTCGATAATCACTTTCAAATAAATAGATATTGTTCAAGATTTTATTACAATTTTACAACATTTTCTCGATACTTTGCGTTTTTTGTTTATTTTTTTACATTATCAAAAATTATTCTGAATTGTGGCTATAAAATATGATTAATGGCTGTAATATTTAGGCAAATTAACGTTTGCCAGGTTTACCTATATATTTAAGTTTATAGTATTTTTTGCAATTTATTTATCTTGCAAGGGGGTCCCAAAAATTTAAGCTTCGTAGTCCCAAAAAACTAGATCCGACTACATTAATCCGTATAGAACTACAAAACACGTTCACAAAAAGCAAATATGAAATATTTAACATAAAAAAGTCATGTTTGGACAATATGTACTTTAGAGGTATCTATTAAAAGTTTTTAAAAAAATTCAGAAAAATTAAAAAACTAAACTTTTTAGTTTTTTTAAATAAATTCGCTGAATAAATTTTCTTTGAATGTTCAGTTACTATTTTGACCAATTGTTATAATAATTGTAGTTACCAACTTGCAAATTTAAGTTTTGGGTAACTTTTTGAACAAATAATAAAATGTTTAATGGATTATTTGTTTGTACAAGGTGTCTTCGTAAATTAAAGTCACTTTTCTACATTTGAAAAAGAGTTGAAAAACAAAAAAATTAAATGTGATTACTGTTAGTTAGATTACTGTATAGGGTTGCCAGGCGTCCTATTTTGGGTACAAAAGTCCTATAATGTAAGTACTTGTCCTACGTCCTACATTTAAGCTGAAATGTCCTACATTTATAAAATATAAGTTTTAAAAGTAATGATAACTGCCGTAATGTTATCAGAATTATAATTTACCAAATTTGTCATGTGTTACTTGTAAATGCCATTTATTGAAACTCTGAAATCAACGTTACTCGGTGTTATTTTGTTGAGACGGTGTTAAATTGACTTAATACCTTTGCAACCATTTTACCTGTTTGCAAACAGTAAATAACGTGAACAAAATTAACGTTAACAAAATTTATAACAAAAAATTACAAAATACAATAGAACTAATACTATTATTTACAAACGCTGAACAAATAAAATATATTACATTATACACCAGGTAACAAGTTTAACTGATTCAACAACGTAGACAGGCTCGGCAGTCACTTCCTTGTATTGCCAGTAAAAATATTATATATTATAATTATTACTTTTACCAATCATAAAATTTCCTACATTGAGCTTTTTGAAACCTGGCAACCCTAACACTGTATTTTGCGTAAATGCCTAAAAAGATAACTAATCAATCACGTTTTTAATTTTGAAATATTTGGTTAAAATACATAAAATCTAATTTTAAAGACAATGATTTGAAAAAGAATAAACATAAAACATAAAGCTATATAGCTCTTATTATTATATTTTAAAATAGTATTAATATGATAAATTCTTGGCATAAAAATGAGGTTGAATTAAATCAATAATTCAACCAACTGACAGAAACACGGAGGTTAAACCAATAATTCTATTTTGAAGTTAATTCAAGTTTGACTTGCTCCAGGAAATCCATAAAGAATTCAAGGTAATGGTATATGGCTAATAGAGGCAAACAGTCGTAGATTTCAGCTGCATTATCAGACACAGACACAACATAGCTGCCACTCATATTTGTATGCTGACTTGTAAGATCCCAGAAATTCAAACTACTAACGATTTTGTGCTATTTTCATTTCTTGTAACCGATTAGGATATATTTCACGTACATCTTTATGCACCCTTACAGCTGCAATTTTAACCAGAACCATTTCGTCATCCATTTTCTAATGTTCACTCGCTGTTCAATATTGATAATAATAAATTGACAATAATTGTTAAAAATATTAACGTAATATTAAATTCGTAGGTGCCACTTAATTAAATATATTTTATAGACCGTTATTTTTTGTTCAAAAATAAGCAATCTCATACCAGTATATCCACCAAATTAAGCAAATTACAACCCTAACGCAAACATTCCATATTTTCAAACACGTCTGATTTTTTAACAATAAAACCACGATTAGGTTTGAAATTTAAAAAATAAATATTATGTTGATCTTGCACTTGGTAAAAAACAGTCATGTAATTAGATTGCAAATTATGATACGATTTCAACCCTAAATTATTGATCAAGCGTAAACACACACGCACGAATGTTGATTGTTTGCACCCTTGTTTGATATTGCTGTCCTATTTTTGTAATTAGGATTAAGTTGAAAAAGCTTTAATAACATAATTAATAGTAAATAAAAAATATTTTGGACGATATTATTTTCATGTATGTAAAGTATGTACAGTTAAGTAGATTTAATTAAATTTAAAAATAATATTATCATTAATTTTTTTAAATAAGTTTTATATACACAACTACATTAAAATCTTTATATTACTTTGAAAATGGTTTATATAAGTTTGAGAGAGTATAGCCGCTAAAAATTACATAATGATCAATAATTTTGTCTGTAAAGCGTTATAAGCCAAATGTTGCCACCAGTGCCGCGATAACAATAAAACATAACGATAATTAGACGTTTGCATGTTTTTAATGCCATTTAAAAAGTACACGATTGCTATTTTAATACACTTCCACGTTGGAAAGAGTGCAATAATTAAATATACATAAGGATGCCGCAGTATAGCGTCGCTGTTTATCCCTCTCACCCTCATTCGTTTTTGCCCCAAGGGTGATGCGAGGGCATTAGAAATAGGAAAAAGCGTCCCTTTTACAAATATAGCGAGCAGATAAGGGTCGCTAGGTGACAAAAATACAATTTGGATAATACCTAAACGCATATATGAAGGGGAGAAAGAGAGAGAAGACAGCATGAACATGCTCTCGTGGTGAAATGAATTGAATAGCATCGCAAATTAGAAGGGAGAGTGCGAGTCGTGCCCATTATGCGATGAAATAATACCAATTATATACTGGGACTCGCCAAGAGCGTCTAATTCAATGCCTTATAGTTCACCACCATTTTACTGATACCGAATGGTGTTGCTTTGCTTGCTTGCTCGCAGCTTTGTCTATGTCATGATACAATGTTCGCACACAAAGGAATATTCATGAACGATACAAGACTATTCATTTTTAAAATTGATTTCAGTAAACAGTTTTCCGAAATCGTCATTTCTATGACAGTTCCCTGCTCATTTACGCGCAGTGAAATAACTAGTCCCCTTAAAGTCTAAACAAAGATTTTACTTTAATTATTAAATTATCTATTTGTAACTATGGAGTCAACAAACTTGATTTCTGATCAATTTAAAATATTGTAACTACAATTTTAAAATTAATACAATATACATCGGTAAAAAATCACACTTGATTCGGACCTCACAAGTAATGAGTAATTTTCCTGAGTTTTAAGTAAATAAGTATTAATTGATATTACACACTCCGCACAAAATTGTGTTAATACAGGTGGCATATTTTTCATATCTACATATTAGTTATAATTATCAGTTTAGAACTTTGTTGAAACTATATCAGACGACTACACGTTCCTCCCCCCCTCCCACATAGGTGCTGCTTTCAGGGTATAATTCAACCCTATTTGTGCTAATTCCACACCTGTTCTTAGTCGATAATGAAATTAGGGTTTGTAGTTCGATTATTAAGCTACATACCTATTGAGCATGTCAATGCGATATTTATATAAAGATTTTTCTTTATACATAAATTTGTAAAATAAATAATATTTTAAAATAGTAAATTCTTTTTTCATGGTCCCAGATGGGCCGAATGTTAAATCTTTGATTAGTCAATAGCTAAGCTGATGTAGGTTACAAAAATAAATAATTAGGACCAGTAAACTAATGCCATAGAGTGACCCAGTCACCGGCGTGACTAATGTATCATAAAGACATTTAATTTTTATTTTTCATAATTGTTAGAACTGTGGGATCATCTCAGGATGTTCAATCTTTTATTTTTACTTTTTATTATTACATAATAACGGAACGAGTGTGCATATTATATAAACAAATAAATTGAACCAGTGCTTCATAACATAGTTCATGACATTGTGACATATCTTCCCTGCCGACTATTATATCTTTAAGATATAAGAAAGTTTAAAATTTTTTTCATCATTATTTTTGTTATGGTGGGTTAAATGTTCATTCCTTTGGTTACATATTAGCTGGACGGGTGGGTGGTTTACAGAAATACATCATCTAGTTAAGCGATCCACTCATTCGCCCGAGTATTGCATCATAAAGTGAATAGATTTTAAACATTTCTTTCGCGATCCTTAGAATTGTATAAACATATTAAGTGCTTTGAGTGTCCAATCTTTTATTTATACAATAGCTAGACAGATTCGTGACAAAATTAAACAGTCTGGATCAGAAGTTAATACCATAGTGGCTCATACACCTACCCGACTATTATATCATCAGTTAATTAGATTTTAAACCTTTTTAACGCAATTTATATATATATATATATATATATATATATATATATATAAATTGCGTTAAAAAGGTTTAAAATCTAATTAACTGATGATATAATAGTCGGGTAGGTGTATGAGCCACTATGGTATTAACTTCTGATCCAGACTGTTTAATTTTGTCACGAATCTGTCTAGCTATTGTATAAATAAAAGATTGGACACTCAAAGCACTTAATATGTTTATACAATTCTAAGGATCGCGAAAGAAATGTTTAAAATCTATTCACTTTATGATGCAATACTCGGGCGAATGAGTGGATCGCTTAACTAGATGATGTATTTCTGTAAACCACCCACCCGTCCAGCTAATATGTAACCAAAGGAATGAACATTTAACCCACCATAACAAAAATAATGATGAAAAAAATTTTAAACTTTCTTATATCTTAAAGATATAATAGTCGGCAGGGAAGATATGTCACAATGTCATGAACTATGTTATGAAGCACTGGTTCAATTTATTTGTTTATATAATATGCACACTCGTTCCGTTATTATGTAATAATAAAAAGTAAAAATAAAAGATTGAACATCCTGAGATGATCCCACAGTTCTAACAATTATGAAAAATAAAAATTAAATGTCTTTATGATACATTAGTCACGCCGGTGACTGGGTCACTCTATGGCATTAGTTTACTGGTCCTAATTATTTATTTTTGTAACCTACATCAGCTTAGCTATTGACTAATCAAAGATTTAACATTCGGCCCATCTGGGACCATGAAAAAAGAATTTACTATTTTAAAATATTATTTATTTTACAAATTTATGTATAAAGAAAAATCTTTATATAAATATCGCATTGACATGCTCAATAGGTATGTAGCTTAATAATCGAACTACAAACCCTAATTTCATTATCGACTAAGAACAGGTGTGGAATTAGCACAAATAGGGTTGAATTATACCCTGAAAGCAGCACCTATGTGGGAGGGGGGGAGGAACGTGTAGTCGTCTGATATAGTTTCAACAAAGTTCTAAACTGATAATTATAACTAATATGTAGATATGAAAAATATGCCACCTGTATTAACACAATTTTGTGCGGAGTGTGTAATATCAATTAATACTTATTTACTTAAAACTCAGGAAAATTACTCATTACTTGTGAGGTCCGAATCAAGTGTGATTTTTTACCGATGTATATTGTATTAATTTTAAAATTGTAGTTACAATATTTTAAATTGATCAGAAATCAAGTTTGTTGACTCCATAGTTACAAATAGATAATTTAATAATTAAAGTAAAATCTTTGTTTAGACTTTAAGGGGACTAGTTATTTCACTGCGCGTAAATGAGCAGGGAACTGTCATAGAAATGACGATTTCGGAAAACTGTTTACTGAAATCAATTTTAAAAATGAATAGTCTTGTATCGTTCATGAATATTCCTTTGTGTGCGAACATTGTATCATGACATAGACAAAGCTGCGAGCAAGCAAGCAAAGCAACACCATTCGGTATCAGTAAAATGGTGGTGAACTATAAGGCATTGAATTAGACGCTCTTGGCGAGTCCCAGTATATAATTGGTATTATTTCATCGCATAATGGGCACGACTCGCACTCTCCCTTCTAATTTGCGATGCTATTCAATTCATTTCACCACGAGAGCATGTTCATGCTGTCTTCTCTCTCTTTCTCCCCTTCATATATGCGTTTAGGTATTATCCAAATTGTATTTTTGTCACCTAGCGACCCTTATCTGCTCGCTATATTTGTAAAAGGGACGCTTTTTCCTATTTCTAATGCCCTCGCATCACCCTTGGGGCAAAAACGAATGAGGGTGAGAGGGATAAACAGCGACGCTATACTGCGGCATCCTTATGTATATTTAATTATTGCACTCTTTCCAACGTGGAAGTGTATTAAAATAGCAATCGTGTACTTTTTAAATGGCATTAAAAACATGCAAACGTCTAATTATCGTTATGTTTTATTGTTATCGCGGCACTGGTGGCAACATTTGGCTTATAACGCTTTACAGACAAAATTATTGATCATTATGTAATTTTTAGCGGCTATACTCTCTCAAACTTATATAAACCATTTTCAAAGTAATATAAAGATTTTAATGTAGTTGTGTATATAAAACTTATTTAAAAAAATTAATGATAATATTATTTTTAAATTTAATTAAATCTACTTAACTGTACATACTTTACATACATGAAAATAATATCGTCCAAAATATTTTTTATTTACTATTAATTATGTTATTAAAGCTTTTTCAACTTAATCCTAATTACAAAAATAGGACAGCAATATCAAACAAGGGTGCAAACAATCAACATTCGTGCGTGTGTGTTTACGCTTGATCAATAATTTAGGGTTGAAATCGTATCATAATTTGCAATCTAATTACATGACTGTTTTTTACCAAGTGCAAGATCAACATAATATTTATTTTTTAAATTTCAAACCTAATCGTGGTTTTATTGTTAAAAAATCAGACGTGTTTGAAAATATGGAATGTTTGCGTTAGGGTTGTAATTTGCTTAATTTGGTGGATATACTGGTATGAGATTGCTTATTTTTGAACAAAAAATAACGGTCTATAAAATATATTTAATTAAGTGGCACCTACGAATTTAATATTACGTTAATATTTTTAACAATTATTGTCAATTTATTATTATCAATATTGAACAGCGAGTGAACATTAGAAAATGGATGACGAAATGGTTCTGGTTAAAATTGCAGCTGTAAGGGTGCATAAAGATGTACGTGAAATATATCCTAATCGGTTACAAGAAATGAAAATAGCACAAAATCGTTAGTAGTTTGAATTTCTGGGATCTTACAAGTCAGCATACAAATATGAGTGGCAGCTATGTTGTGTCTGTGTCTGATAATGCAGCTGAAATCTACGACTGTTTGCCTCTATTAGCCATATACCATTACCTTGAATTCTTTATGGATTTCCTGGAGCAAGTCAAACTTGAATTAACTTCAAAATAGAATTATTGGTTTAACCTCCGTGTTTCTGTCAGTTGGTTGAATTATTGATTTAATTCAACCTCATTTTTATGCCAAGAATTTATCATATTAATACTATTTTAAAATATAATAATAAGAGCTATATAGCTTTATGTTTTATGTTTATTCTTTTTCAAATCATTGTCTTTAAAATTAGATTTTATGTATTTTAACCAAATATTTCAAAATTAAAAACGTGATTGATTAGTTATCTTTTTAGGCATTTACGCAAAATACAGTGTTAGGGTTGCCAGGTTTCAAAAAGCTCAATGTAGGAAATTTTATGATTGGTAAAAGTAATAATTATAATATATAATATTTTTACTGGCAATACAAGGAAGTGACTGCCGAGCCTGTCTACGTTGTTGAATCAGTTAAACTTGTTACCTGGTGTATAATGTAATATATTTTATTTGTTCAGCGTTTGTAAATAATAGTATTAGTTCTATTGTATTTTGTAATTTTTTGTTATAAATTTTGTTAACGTTAATTTTGTTCACGTTATTTACTGTTTGCAAACAGGTAAAATGGTTGCAAAGGTATTAAGTCAATTTAACACCGTCTCAACAAAATAACACCGAGTAACGTTGATTTCAGAGTTTCAATAAATGGCATTTACAAGTAACACATGACAAATTTGGTAAATTATAATTCTGATAACATTACGGCAGTTATCATTACTTTTAAAACTTATATTTTATAAATGTAGGACATTTCAGCTTAAATGTAGGACGTAGGACAAGTACTTACATTATAGGACTTTTGTACCCAAAATAGGACGCCTGGCAACCCTATACAGTAATCTAACTAACAGTAATCACATTTAATTTTTTTGTTTTTCAACTCTTTTTCAAATGTAGAAAAGTGACTTTAATTTACGAAGACACCTTGTACAAACAAATAATCCATTAAACATTTTATTATTTGTTCAAAAAGTTACCCAAAACTTAAATTTGCAAGTTGGTAACTACAATTATTATAACAATTGGTCAAAATAGTAACTGAACATTCAAAGAAAATTTATTCAGCGAATTTATTTAAAAAAACTAAAAAGTTTAGTTTTTTAATTTTTCTGAATTTTTTTAAAAACTTTTAATAGATACCTCTAAAGTACATATTGTCCAAACATGACTTTTTTATGTTAAATATTTCATATTTGCTTTTTGTGAACGTGTTTTGTAGTTCTATACGGATTAATGTAGTCGGATCTAGTTTTTTGGGACTACGAAGCTTAAATTTTTGGGACCCCCTTGCAAGATAAATAAATTGCAAAAAATACTATAAACTTAAATATATAGGTAAACCTGGCAAACGTTAATTTGCCTAAATATTACAGCCATTAATCATATTTTATAGCCACAATTCAGAATAATTTTTGATAATGTAAAAAAATAAACAAAAAACGCAAAGTATCGAGAAAATGTTGTAAAATTGTAATAAAATCTTGAACAATATCTATTTATTTGAAAGTGATTATCGAAAAATATTTAGCGAAAAATCTGAAATTGTAAATGAAGTTACAAGGTATTGAAAAATGTTTATAAAGTGGCAGAAGATATAAAAAAAATGTAATAGATGATGTGAAATATTAATAAATATTGTAAAATATTACACAAAAAGGTAACAATATGGATAAAATGTAAAAACTTGAAAAATTACAGAAAATTTTGTTAAAAGTTCGAAATGAAATTAACAAAAATTCCAAAATATTTATAAATTTTTACAACTTTAAAAGAAAAATTAGAAAATTTATGAAAATATTGAGAAGAAAAAAACTATTATTTTGGAGAATGTGCGCAAACATGCCAAAAATACTACAAAAGATTTGCAAAATTCCGTTTGAATCGATAGTATCATCAAATTTATTGGTTTGAATTGAACACCTTGTATATCTTATTATTTGTTTCTAAAAATTAAAATTTATTAAATAAAGTAAGTCCAATTAAATCGCAGAAAGGATTGTCACAACACTTTTTCAAATAGCAAATAATTAATAAGTTGTTTTTTATATACAAACTTATTGATTATTTTTACACCTATTTGTTTATAAAAACTGATTTTTTAAAAGAAAAATAAAAAGGAGAAAAGGCTATTTTTTAAATTATTTAATTCCAAGTTTTCGTTTTCTTTTATTTTAAATAATTTTATCAACTATTTAAAAAACTTTTCAAAATTTTTAAAATAATTGGTTAGCATACATCGTTTAATTTAATTTTTTAGAAAAATTATATACTACCTGAATTCTGTTACGATTTTTTCTCTCAAAAACTCGAAAACGCGGAATTTTTAACTCTTATTAACGTTAGTACTAATATTATATAATAATTGATAATATGATTAAAATTTGTTAATTGTAACAAACCATTTTAATGCATTGCGTTTGCCAACTTAAAACTGCGCATGTTTAATGAGTAAATTTGGAAGAAAATAAATGCTGTGCATTATTCACATTTTTTCTTTAATATGTAAAGCCCACAAACGATGTTATCGCCTAATCGCGTTGCCGCTTAATTATCCCCGCTATCGGAGGAGTAAGTCGCTCGTGTTCTCCCCAGCACGCAACTTGTATGCCTTCTAATAACACAAACGGAATGCGGCGCAGGAAAATGCCCATCAATAAGTAAGGGGGGCGCCCCATTAATATCCAATAATGTAAACCCGTGCTAAACTAACAACCCGCCGTACTCGCACTACAATTTTCCAACTAATAATAACTAATAGCAACATTCATGCGGCATTTACCATCAATAATATCGCGTGTGACCGAAAGCGACTATCCACAACCGGTGGATTGTAAGTTTTATTAACGGCGGCAACATTTTTAGGCACCCGACAATTTATTATGGTTTATGGAGGCAAAGCAAGCAATAAGAGACAGTTCATCGATCAATATTATGTTCAATAGCAATTAATAATTTAACATTAGAAGCAATGGCACTAGTCACACTATCATGTCTTCCTTCAATTATATTAAGTTATAAACATACATATTATTCATGAATATAAAATATGTCTCGTTCTTGGTAATTGATAAGTATATTATGCATTCATCAATCGTTCAATAGCAAAACATCAAATTTTACATTTTTGTTTCAATTTGTACGCGCTAATGAGCATATCTAAGAACATTTATTTAATTCTTTGTGAAATGTTTGAAATATATAACTTTAAAGCTAAAGCGAGATCATTTGAAGAAAATGATATTAAATTAATTTAATGCCAGAATTTCTGCTTTCTAGTTGTTCGAAATTTAAAATTTAAAATTTTTTTTGTTGCTACATTATTTAAAATAATAATGTTTTAATGTTTTTTTTTTCATGAAATGTACGAAAAATAATAAACTTTTGGTATA
This sequence comes from Tachinus sp. AB-2021, assembly GCA_030264575.1. Classification (NCBI taxonomy): domain Eukaryota; kingdom Metazoa; phylum Arthropoda; class Insecta; order Coleoptera; family Staphylinidae; genus Tachinus; species Tachinus sp. AB-2021. The sequence goes on from JARJEC010121082.1 coordinate 23,867, forward strand.
TATTTTTTTGCTTTTGAAACTTGCATGATTTTTTAATTTTTGTATTAAAAGATTATAATATGAATAAACAGATACCACAAAACCTCTTACATAATGTTTTTGCACTAAAACAACGTTTTTTTTAAACATGACAATGCATTTACTGATCGACAGAAGTGATATGAACCGAAGTTAAATCTTTGCGCCGTAAAGGCGAAGGAGAAAGGGTAGCTGTACAAATAGGGTTGCCAGGCTACCTACTTTCGGTACGACAGTCCCTATAATTGCAAGTACTTGTCCTACGTCCTACGTTTAAGCTGAAATGTCTTACATTCATAAAATCAACCAAAAATATAAGTTTTAAGAGTTTAATTAACTGCCGTAATGCTATCAGAATTATAATTTACTAAATTTGTCGTTTCTTTAAATATATATTTTATGTTTTACTTGTAAACATCATTTATTGAAACTCTGGAATCCACGTAAATGTGTTTACACGTTACCGGGTGTTATTTTGTTGATACGGTGTTAAATTGACTTAATACCTTTGCAACCATTTTACCTGTTTGCAAACAGTAAACAAAGTGAACATTACTAATAAAAAATTACAAAATGCAATGTTTACGAGCGCTGATCAAAAGAAATATATACGCCAGGTAATGCTGAATTTATCCAAACGATTTAGCATTAAAATAAATTTAATATTAAATATAACTTTATATTTATATAGACGTGATGCATTTATGCAAAGAATTATAATTAATAAATATAAATTTAAGCATTTACGCATGCGCGTGTGAACGGACGCTTGTGTCGGATTTAGCCGCGTTTGTTGAATAAAAAATATATAAATAAATATAAAAATAAAAAATATATAAATAAATAAAATAAAAAATATATAAATAAATAAAATAAATTCTGCACCGAACACATTTTTACACCAAATGCACTTTAGCCGTTTGCAAATGGACAAAATTTATTTTAACACCATTTACACCAAAACACGTTTATTTTGTTGTGTACACATAAAACGACGCCACTTGACCATAACACGCTCCTCACCGAATCGTTTCTGAACGTAGCTTTTGACGTTGATAGCTGTTCCAGCTGCTCGCCCCCATAACGCATGCGTATTTCTACAGAATTTAAGTACTTAGCCACAGAAGTTCAATATTACGAACTTTCAAGATCAAATCTTAAAGCCACGGCAAATGCTAAATTTCCATAAATGAGTATATGACAACTCGAGTATTTAACTCGCTAATGTTAAATCTAAATTTATTACTAATGCTAAATCGGTTTCATAAATTTGTCATATCAACTGACTCAACAGCGTGACAGGTTGGACAGTCACCTCCCTGTATTGCCAGTAAAATATTATAATTATTACTTTTACCAATCATAAAATTTCCAAGAATGTCCTACTTTGAGCTTTTTGAAACCTGACAACCCTAGTATCAAAGACCAATGCAATGTTAAGATTCATAATATTCCGGTGCGTTAGAACGTCACAAAGCCGTCGAGAGCTTTTTATTCTCACCTCTATTGAATGAAAATCTGAGCAGCTGGGTTTTGCTCTCTAGCGGTAATCAATGATCTTGGTTAGAGCTTCAGAAATATTAAAGGATTTTTACGAAACATAAAAATGTTTGCAAATTGTTTGAAGGCTTGCGCATAATTATGATTTTTTTAAATTTACCCATATCTATTTTTTGTCATTACTATTTTTCTCTCTATAATATGTATTACTTTTTTGGTTCTTAGAGCTAATGCTTTTTCTACTGTCCGCGAGTTTTTGACATTGCCATTGCGTACGATATAACCTGGTAATACAAAATGTTCTTATGGTACGTATAGGAGACTGCTTTTCGAATGATGATGAACCCGATAATGGTTTTCCGCAAGAAACACTTATAAGTGTGACGTTGTTCATGGAGGGTATTAAAGGCGTGTGCCGATTAATCCGATGACATCATTGCATATTTTGCATATAGAAATATGCTGTCAATGAACGCCAGCTACAAATATTTATAAATCGTTTGTTTACTAAGGTGAGCCAAAGAGAATGGATTTATATTCTCTTTGGCTAAAACTGTACATTTTTGTAGAAAGCGGAACTTGCATTGCGACCATTTACCATTCTTTAAAGAAGATCCTATTCCTTTAGAAGAAAGTGTTTGTTTTTTAGATCTCACTTCCGACCGAGCTCATGGCGGCCTCACTTGAAGGAGTTGAAGGCAAGATGTCATGTTTGTGCTTCGTCACAAAACTGGCTTCGATCTTGGAAAGTCTTGGGGTATTAATCGGAAAACAATGCTGCATTTATACCGATTATTAGTCTGCTCGAAATAAGATTATGTTTCCATAATCTATTCTTCAGCGGCTCTCTCGACATTACGAATAGTGCATTCAGTTCATTATAGGGGAATAAGGTTGGCAACTGTTGCATTTTGCTCTAGTCCTATTGCTAGTGTGTTGCGTAAATCAGGAGAGCCATGTCTTTATATGCCACATAAAATCTTGTATGCCGCAAAGTTGTAGGCAAAACGCTTGCACCCAACTTGATCGGCGGTGTATAATCTTGAACTCCATGATTCATACAACGTTAAAAATTGTTTGCAAATTCCGGTATGTATATAAGTATGTCATACTCGTGATACTTGGTTGTTCTTACGTCCAAGGTTAAACACTTGCTTAATCGACATGGATAAATCATCCACTTTGCCAACCGAATATCTAGCCGAATGTAAGCAAATTGATCTGGGGGCAATGCTTTTGTAATAGATGATTTGCAGTTTACGTTTGGTTTACCCAGTGTGAGCAGCGTATACACTGCAGAACTCTTTACTATTTATCAGACACTCCTTTTTTCAACTGAGTTGTGGAAAATCATTGGTGATCTACACTGGTTCTTTAAGCGCTATGAATGCTATCGATTATCGGTTCCCCGTTCCAAAATCGAATGGTACGCATCTACCATTCGATTTTGCGTCAGTTAAGCGATGCAAGTGTCACTTTGATTTTGTCTGGGTTTTTAGTTACGTTGAAATCAGTGGCAACAAATGTGCCACTGAAACGGCCAACAAATGTGCAAAGAGCTCTATTACAGATGCAGAGTTTAGATCCGAAATGGTATGTTCTTGGGATATCTGTAATTATTTACAACGGTTGGTGTTGTCTGGATAAATCAGGCAGAGTGGTCTGCTCTTCAAGACAATAAGCTAAGATCCGTAAAGCATGCACTTATACCTTGGAATTTGTGATGCAGGCTAATCCGCAGAGAAGAGGTTATGCTCACGCGGCTCAGTGCCAATGGACTCGTGGCCATTTATTGTCATCGTAATTAACCTGCTCATACATGTGATATTCCGCTTACTATTTGTTATATCCTATTGGATTGTCGACAGTTTTTGGAATATTGATTTAGCTATTGATTTGAATAAGCAGATTGATAGTGGATAGACTGCTCGAGAATTTACGACTGAACTGGCTTAGTATTTTTACCGTGTTTTATATATTTGTGTATGGTAATTAATGTTTTTGTATCGTAAAATCCAACAATGTTTAAGCTCCTTTGCCACTTAGATATTGTTTAGAATCTAGTCATTGTATATTTTTTATTTTGACGCATATATGTTTTTTGTAATTGTAAATCTACAGTAATTATTTATCAAACACGTTTTATAATTACAAGTATTATATAATAATTTTTTATAGGTTGATTTGTCAAAAACCTAACTAACTAGCTCTACCTTCCGTCTTTTTTCATCTCGCTGTACTTTTTTCTTTTTTTAAGAACATCAGTTATCTTTTATCTTCTTCTTTATTTTTTTGTTTTTATCCACTATTTGATAACGACCATTAATAAACAATCTCTTTGCGATTGTACATACTAGCGCTTTTTACTCCGCTATTCTCAATATTTCTTCATTCCCAACCTCGTGTGATCACTTAATGCTTATTAATGTACCCAAAACTACAGGTTCATGCTTCTATGCTTTTTTTCTATTGTCTATATAATGTGGAAACACAATGGTTTACAAATCCTTTTTTGCAATTTTATACAGAGTTTCTCATATTAAACAACTCATAATTTAACCCAAACCCTACTTAACTCGATTTACTGAGGAAAAACTAAATACATATTTTGTTTATTTATAAATCGCATATCAAAGTCTTATATGGAGCATTAGCTTGCTACTCAAAATTTTCCTTCTAAATGCTGCTTTTGTCATTCCCATGCGTTCTTTTATTTTTCTCTCGCTTTTTCAATTTTCTGTAATTTTAGTACCATGGTATTTATACTTTTCCACTTGCTTTAATTATTTTCCTTCGCGTATATTTTTTCTATCTCTCTTTTTCACATAAGGCCTCCCAATTATTTTGTCATCGGCAAACATTTCGAACAAACATTGAAGACAAAATAGAGGAGGCACGCATATTGATGGAATTGATATATTTCAATCAATATTAGTTATACACAAATAAACAATTTTCAACAAATATTGTTTCAACAATATAATTTTCAATGAATCGACGATTTTTCAATCGACAATTTTTTCATACTATAATTTTTGCTCTTTAACTTTTTTAATTCAGAAAAGAAGAAATACTACATCAAATTCACTACGTAGTCCAGGTATGAGAAAAATGTGACGAAGATTTATATTTTTGTAGAACGATAATTGGATAACAAGACAAAACCCAAGCCAAAATAGTATTAATCCAGCAGATTTTTTTGTAGCCAATAGGCGAATCCAATTAACGCATATCCATATCCATCCTAATAAGGATGGATATGGATATGCGTTAATTGGTTTCGTGTTTTCTAACAGTTGTCATTTCATATAAATTGGTCTGCATTGATACATATATCCCTATTTACATGTTTGATTAATGCAAATTTGAAATAAGTTAAATGTAAATCGGTGGCACATCTATCGCCTATGGGGGATACGGACACAGCTCAAATGTCACATTAGCGATGAAACAACCCCTAAAATGCAATCAGCGCAACCACGAGAGCGTATGAAAATTAATACCCACACTTGAGATTGCGCATACATCTCAAACAGGATGTGACGTCACCTCACATCGATCGCCGATTAAGTATTTGCTGATTGCGGATCCGAGTAAATTCTCCAACACATAATTAATAGTTTATAATGTGGGGGGCGTTTTAATAAATCGATGTCGGCGAAGCCGCGGCGCGCTCACTCGCGCACACACACACACACACCGATAAACCTCGTTTAAACAGCTATTTTATACGATTTTGTTGAACACCTCCGGTGCAGAGCATACTTGATTGAATGTGTAAACGCGACACCTTCAGTGCGTATCGAATAACTTCGAACAAGTTGCTCCCTGTTCTCAGCAGGTGCTAGAAAATTTAAACTTTACCCGAGTGAAATATAATTAAAAAAAGTATCAATAGTATCAAATTTTAAATTGTACTCAAGAGCAGTTTAGCTAATCTGGAATATATTTTCTACCTGTTCAGGCCAAACCATTATTTTCCAATTCTCTAAGCTGTAATAGATTTTGTAAAATGCATTCTGGATGACAGTTAAATGTCATTTTAAGTTTACTAAAATTAACTTTATGAATAAATGAAATATGAAAATGGGACATTTGAGCAGACAGTAATGCATAGAATCGTGCAACGAATAAAATTATAATCAAATTATGTGATCGCGTTTAATGTTATTTTTGGATTTTTGTTGTTTGTGTGTTAAAATTTTATCTAACATCTCTGTGAAGTACATTTGTATATTTACAGATTATATTAAGTTGAATTTAACAACATGAAACAATGGAATTAAATGAATATATTACAATGACAAATATAAGAAAAAAATTATGTTTTTCATTTAATTTAAGACGAAGGCAGAAATAGCCTACATAATTATATAGCCACACATAACAGATCACCGATAATAACCGAGATGTCGAAACCAGTTTAAAGAAATTAACCGGAACATAAATGAACATTAAACAAAAACGATGAACATAATAAATATGATCTAAAAATAAATAAATAAACAAATTAAATAAATTTGAGAAAATAATCGAAGTAAATGAAACATAAACAAATAAGAGAAAATAACAAAGAAATCGTCGAATAAATACGTAAAAATATTCATTTTTTGTTCTAATTATTTTATAATATATTTTTTGATTTTTTAAGTAGTTATTAGTATAAATAAAATAAATAAATTAAACTACATTGGTAAACATTATAAAACAATTTGATGTTATATACGTCTACAGTAATACGTATTGATTTATAGTGCATAATTGCTTTTTTCAACACTCGTTTCATTAAATAAAAACAAATTTGTTTGAGTTATTAAATTTTGTTCTTTGTATATATTTTTGGTATATAGGTACAATGGCGATGGGAACGTGGAAAGGAAATTGAATTTATACGCTATTACGAGATTTATTCACGGGTCAAGCTATTCAGCATTAGTAAAGGGATTATAATGTAACCACCCCACCAATAAAAATATCGATTTTCATTTACATAAAAGGGTAAAACGTGCAATGTTTAACATGGGTATACTTTACAAGTTTTCGCCCCCGCGCGCGGGACAATTAATGCGAAATAAATAACATCGGAACCATAATAATGGTCGGAAATTAAATGGCGGTTAGGTAGTATTGGGTGCGAAGTTACATTTGATTCTTTGATCTGTATCGAAAGTATTAATAGAAGCGCGAAGAGAACAAAAGAAAATGTTATTATTAATTTGCATTAATTAATAATTAGGCTAATCGATAGTTTCATAGACGCGAAACACCTTTTTGCAATAGTTGACATTATTTGTAACAAAAATTGATATAAAAAATACATATCCTTGCAATAATAAGCACAAATCAAATAGATTCTCAGACACAGTGTGTCGAACATATCTATTCATTACCAAATGTGAAATGAAAGGGTTTTTGTTTCGAAATACGCACATGAAATTTTCAATTAAAATAATATATCCAGAAAAAATTATAAAAGTGGTGAACACATTGGAACCTTTTGGAATATGCTATTTATGTGAGTATTTTTGTAGTTCTTTTGGCTTTAGATTATAGACCTTCTAAAAGTATTGCATTTAATTTTTTATTTTCCGTTTGGGGTTACTCCGGATTAAAATATTTCATCCGATGAATCAAAAATGCTTTACATAATAAATCGGTTCCAGTGATCAGGCACTTACTTGACTGCAATTTGTTGAAGTAACTATCACATCACTTTTCGGATAATATTTGAGAAATTTGAATAATATATTAAAGCAGTTTAATTCAGAGAAAGGTTTGCCAAAATTACTGTAAATTAGAAAATTTTGTAACATATCATTGAATATGACGCTGATACATATACCGGGCTTTACAAAAGTCCTGGGACGGAGCTATAAGTTTTCAACGAGTGAATAAAATAATTTGAAAATTTGGGGATCTAAAGAGTAACAAAATCTACATTCTTATATAGTTTAGAACTTCCATTTAACGTGGAGTTTATTTAGAGGATGATGTTGGTGTGCATTTTAAATATTGATCTTTATTTTAAAGGTAATGAAAAAAGACACACTTCCCCTTAAACCAAAATTCGATATCTTAACTCTTTCAAGAATTATGATAGATTGACTATCAAACCGTTGGATTCGTAGAAAGGTGGTGGTATAAAGGTGAAATTGAGTGATTACCACGATCTGCTGAACTAACACCACTTGCTTCTTTTTTTGGGGGTTTCTGAAAAGTGGAGTGTTTGCAACAAAACCGGAAACCGTCAATAAATGATTTCAAAAATTGCATACTTGAAGAAATCGCCAATATCACTAGGGATGTACTCCTGATGGTTCAAAATTCCATTTACAAGCGTTTTGGGTCATTGCGAGACGGAAGAAGGTCGACAATTTGAATGTTTATTATTATTAAAATCGTAGAAAATGTTTATTTACTACGATTAAAACATTTTATTTTTCCAGAAAGATGTGCTGCCAGAACTTGCTTCGATAAATTTTGCGAGGCCAAAATGAAATTACCTCTAACTACACTGTACTAATTAGACAGTGCCAATGACATTTCATAGTAGGAATGGTGCAAAGTAGAAAACCGAAAAGTATTACCACACGCAAATCATTTACAAGCGCCACTTACTCAGCCCAGCATCTTACTACTTTTTAATCAATTTAACAATCGCTCAACGTCGAGCTACATATATAGTTTTAAGGTATCTACTGCGTTAGAAGCGAAATAGAGCAAAATGGTAAATGATGTCGTACATTGCCCGAAGACGTTACTTAATTAACGCTCGTATTGATTATTTTGTCTAAAGCCCATAGACGTTACCTTAGTTAAACTGAAATATATAGACGTTATTTCGGTTAACGTCCGTGGTTATTTCAACGTTTTGTCATACTTGTAAACAGATAATTTTGAATGATTTTGTCGATAGAACGTCAACAACTTATGCGATAGATTTCATTAATTAAAATTAAATCTTGCTTCAATTAATGGTTCATTGTAACTACGGCACTCAACGTGGTGTATTTATAATATTTTCAATATTATCGTCATCACGTTTGTAAAAAGAAATAAATTTAGAATTATAGAGGAAATAGCCAATAAAATTAACCCTTTTTATGGAAGTTATATAAAAACTATTTATAGGGCATTTTCCTTCATATAAAATTAAAAAATCAAGAAAAAATATAAAATATTTCTTTATGTACAGTAATAAAATATTTCTATTTAAATTTATTAAAGCTAATTTTTTTTATTCTATAATTTTAATATGTTATAATTTACATTGTTATTTTTTTCAGGGTCCACCACCTCAGGGTGGTCAAATAAAGTTTACAATTGCCGATACTCTGGAGCGAATAAAGGAAGAATTCAATTTCCTGCAGGCCCAGTATCACTCGTAAGTATTGATTTTTTGCAATATTTTTTTTGTGGGAAGATATATTGATTTTATAATAATGATAAATAGATGGCAAAATAACCATAATTTAATATTCATTTATGCGTAATTTTTCCTCCGTTTTTTTTTGTTAGATGAAAAAAATAAACTCAACACAAATTTGTTTACGCGATTCATATCTCGGACACATTTTTGTTGTATGTCCGGGAGCGTATTGAATTATTCAACGTTTCGCCGGCCCGTGTGCTAAACATATACACACAATTCATCTTTATTATTTACATTTTTGGTATTCTCACGCCACGATCAATTAGAAAATTAATTTAAATGGAGAGATTATATCAGTTTTCAGGGCGAGTTTGGTCCTGCAGAGTCGCGAAGGAATTTACGTTTGCTTTAATATATTTTAGATTTATGGTTGGAAGTCAGAATGGGGGCTGAGAAATATATTTGCATTATTCAATCTGCGCTGGGAATAAAAAAAGAAACTGGCGGAGAATAAATTCTGGTGTGTAGGGAATACGGGTCGTCGGTGTGCAATTTTATTAAAACTATGTAGATTATTATTCACGTTAAGTATTGTAATATTATTTCTGATTATATTTTCAGGAATGGGAAGAGACGCTTTTTTCTAGAAACTCAATCATATTAAAAATTAAGTATTTTGTTTTATGTGGCCAATGCTTTTTGTGTAAGGAAAACAATATAAATAATAATTAATAAGTATCTAGAAGACCAACCACAATTTAGACGCACATAACCACCAACTTTATTACTTTCATCATCAAAATCAATTATTATTTTGCGTTTTTCTCCGGCTTTAATACAATCCAGAAATTACTTAAGGCTCGTTCGAATTAGTCCAGTACAGTTACGAGTGACCTATTTAGCACTCAACGATTTACTTACAGTGTAATGACATAAGGCAAGTGCTAGTATTTAGTCGGTATCGGTAATCTAACGCGGCACTAATTTTCTCGACTAAACCAGTACGTTCGAATTTGCTTAGTAGCGAGTAGACTGTATGGGACGAAGTGGGGGCTACTCGCCCGACAAAAATAGAAGCAATTCTATTTAGTCAACCAAATTGTTTTACTGACAACTTACTATTTTTATCTGGACTACTCGCCCTGGTCCGAACCGGCCTTTAAGCCTTGTTCGCACCAGGACGAGTAAAAGGTAACGACCCCGGCTGCGGGCTTATTATTTTTTTAAAATAATATTTGTTAAAATATTGTTAACCGAATAAATGAGGATTGGACAAATGTGTCAGTGAAAGAAGAATGAATATGTGAGCGAATGTGTGATTAGTTGTTTATTTACCCCGTTGGTCGTTTTTGTTACTTGTTTATTATTATTATTTTTGTTTTTTTTTGTTTTTTGTTGGAACTCTGTGACCATGAAATATATTGAACCACATCTGTTCCAAATAGTTATTGTTTTATTTTTAATTTAAATAAATGAGGTAAAATATAATAAGCTAGTTTAAATCCTGCCCGAAACAAAGATGCTTTAGTCCAGCTTTTGGCTACCTACCACGCTTGGTCCACGAACAATTTTCGGTGGCACTCCTCAAGAATAACAAAATTAAAAGCTCAAATTATAAATCAAATATTAATTTGATAGTTTCTAAAATTGTTTAAATATTGTAATATTTTATGAAATTTTTATACATACTAAGTCACGCGTTTTCCCTTTTGGGGTAGCCAGTAACACAGCAGTACAATATTTCAAAGTTTGAGTTTTTAAACTTATTTCTTACTATTATTCTTCATATTTTTCTATCTTTATATACCATTTTTGCTTCTGCAATATACATCTAGTCATTCTCTCCACTTTAATTTTAATAGCACTTACAACGTCTAACAAACTCTTTTATGGTTTAATCTTGTCTTTTGATCCAGATATTTTTCCTTTACAAATTAGCTTTGTCACTCGATCCTCATTAATTCTCTCAATATGACCTACCCAACGCAATGTATTTTGTTCGTACTGGTCTATCGGTGTTACTTTCAAACTACATTCATTCATTGATCACCCATTTCTAACATTGTACATACGTATCTTTCCATATACGCGTCTTAAGCACATCATTTACTTTACTTTTATGTTTCTCCAAACATACCCATGCATATGATCTAAACATACCCATGCATCAGATCCAAACATACCCATGCATCGGATCCAAACATACGCATGCATCAGATCCAAACATACCCATGCATCAGATCCAAACATACCCATGCATCAGATTCAAACTGCAAAGTCGGTATTATAACACACTTTTATAAAT